>CM070017.1:7687296-7967296 GCA_036247105.1 Cirrhinus mrigala | reverse complement strand
AGAGCCTGTGCTTTTGTGCTTAAAAAGTATACAAATTTTTATTTTCTGAAAAAAAAATGACAGATCGTTTCGCAAGATAAGACCCTTCTTCCTCGGGCTGGGATCGTTTAGAGACCTTTGAAGCTGCATTTAAACTACATTTTGGAAGTTCAAAATCGGCGCACCAATGAAGTTCATTATATGGAGAAAAATCCTGAAATGTTTTTCTTAAAAACCATAATTTCTTCACAACTGAAGACAGAAAGACATGAACATCTTGGATGACAAGGGGGTGAGTAAATTATTTGTGAATTGTTGTTCTGGAAATGGAGTTCTCCTTTAAACATCCAATTTTAAAGATCTAATCAATTCCCAACGGATAAGTTCTGGTTTCTTTGAATATCTTGAATATCTTACATATAAATTTATGCAATTAAAATGCATTGCAAATAACGTCTCATGCTGACTTTAAAGGTCTGGAACAGCAACCAAAAGTCCATTGGAAGCAGGAATCCAGGAAGAGGTTTTACACTGCAAATAGAGATACAAATAAAAAACAATAATAAAAAAAAAGATACATTAACTTGAAAAGCAAAATAGGATATTTAAGATGGAATTAAATTATTCTAATATTGTATATAATTTAAACAAAAAATTGTGAGATTTAAGTTTAAAAGAAAAAAATTGTATTCAAAAACCTTGATTCAAAAACTTAAACCTAAAACTGCAAGAAAGCAAACAAAATAAAAAAAGATCTGCAAATGAATTTTGCTAAATTATTTATATTTTTAAGCAATAAATATATAAAACAACAGTAAAAAAATAAAATTAATAATAATAATATTTTGTAAAATAGTAAATAGTATGTATTTGTATAAAATAATATACAATACCTTAATTTCAAATATATTCTATTAAAATAACCGAGGGTGAAAACTTTTTGAATTTGAAGATCAGGGTAAATGTAATTTATTTTTTCTTCCGGGAAACATGTAAGTATCGTCTGTAGATCCTGAAGGGCAGTACTAAATGAAAAAATATGATATTTAGGCAAAATAAGAAAAATCTTCATTCTGTTCAAAAGTTTTCACACCCTGGTTCTTAATGCATAAGCATTTGAATCTTCTGTAATAGCTGCATATGAGACCCTCAGTTATCCTCAAATTAAACTATTATTTTGTCTTGTACACTATACATATTCTTTTATGTGAAATATCTTATTCAGGTCAGTACTAAATAAGCAATAACATGCATTTTGTATGTTCCCTGTTATTTTGGTAAAATAATTAACACTTTGCAGACGTAAGTGTAAACTTTTGACCTCAACTGTATATAAATAAAATGTCTTTATATAAACAACCAACTTGGTTCTATGTCAAGTGGAAATTAAAAAGGCAACAAAACAACTGAACCAATGAGCAAGACTTTCTGAAGGGAACCCCAAAATAGTTACATCCACCACAGCTGAAAAGTCTGAAAAGTAGTCTTCATTAGCTAAAAAGTATATTAGATAAAATAGCTCTTCACTAGCTAAAGAAGTGTTCTGGAGAAAAACAGCAGTATCTATCTTCAGCCCTGCCGTGTGTTCTTTCCGTGGAGAGGCTAATGCAACAACACCGAAAGAACCACTGCCTCAGAGCCAGGAGACGTCCAAACATGCTGCATCAGTGGAAACCAGAGGTCTTTGGGAGTCTAGGGAGCGTCGCAAACAAAGCGTAAGGCCTGTGCCAGTCGGGCAGAAGGCTCGGAAAAGAGTTAAACGTTAATTACAGAGGACTAGTGGGTCATTGTGCTGGCACAGGTGTTAGATGTTATCACCAAACCCCAGCGCTGCTGCTGCTGCTGCTGACGTACCACTGATGCCTCACTGGCCGATTATGCTTTTTTTTCTCCTTCTCAATTGTTTACGTAGTTGTGTGTGAGTGCAGTCAGAGAACTGTTGTGGAAAACCTGCGCTCTGTTGTGGAGGGAAAAAAACTCTCACAGGGGCCATTTTATTCATCATCGTCTCTTATTTCGTTTATCCAGAAATTATATTAGCTCCTTACACAGCTGAAAGCTGGATCACTTCCCTGACCCGCCCAACTTCAATACGGTGAACAAATGAAAAATGTATGGCAAAACATGATGAAATGTTAGTTTTTAAAATGCTTGTATGGGTGATTGAAAACAATAGAGAACTTATGACACTGGGTAAAGAAAGGTCACATTAATTAAACTGAAACTCTACAAATGATCCGGTCGTCATAAAAATGGAATTGACTGAGTAGCGTGGAATGTCATGGAATTTGCTAAATTTTGGATGAATAAATCAAAACTAGGTCAGTACACTTAACACAAGTCTGTGAAAATTAAGTTGCAAAAACACTATTTAAATATGAATCCTGCATGTTCTGCGTGTCTCTGTGTGAATGAATGGCACAGACACGCGGCTTTTTACTACACACATACTGAAGCGCACGTGACACTTACAGTGTTTTCAGCCTTTGCCGCCTCGATATGAGTTCATGAACACATAAACAACATCACTAAAACTGCTCTGAGAGTCACTTCATAAGCATTTTGCCATTTATTTTGAGAAATAAAAAATTGTTATGTCATATATACAAACAGAAATTTAAAGGTCTTCCAGGAACCCGTCAAAATAAAAGTTAGTTTTAACTTGAAGAAATTGTGACAGAAATCTATTACTGAATGTAATGATAGTACTATTACTAATAATACAAATATTAGCAAAATATAATTTTTTAAAGAAATATTTACCTGAAAACTTTACCAGAATTTATTTACAAATGTAAATACACAACAAAGTATGTCTGAAAATAACACAAATAATAATAATAATAAAATAAATTATTTTATTTTAATAAAATCAATTAATTAGAGATGCTTTTGATTATTACAATTTAATGAAATCATTAAAATGTAAGCCAATAAATGAATTGAAAACAGAATTTGGTAAAAATAAAACTGAATTTGAGAAAAAAATAAAAAAATAAAAACTGTATTTCATAGGGCCTTCAAATGTAATTTTTTTAACTTTTCACAAATTTCTGTTAAATTGTATTTCATGATTTTAATTAATTAGACATGCTTTCTGATTTTTTTTTTCATTACTATTTAACTATTAAAACTAAGTCTAGAAAAATTAAAACTGAAAAAGCTGTATTTGAAAAAAAAAAAGTAAAAAAAAAAAAATTCACAGAGCCCTAGAAATACTCAATTGTGATTGGCTGACTGATTTTCTTATGCTCAACCAGGCTGCACTTATTTAATAAAAATACAGTAAAAGTAGAAATAATATAACTGTTTTCTACAATATACTTGCATATATACAATATATAAACGCAATTTATTCCTGTGGTGGCAAAGCTGAATTTTCAGCATCATTACTCCAGTCCTCAGTGTCACATGATCCTTCAGAAATTATTCTAATATGCTGATTTGCTGCTCAAGAAACATTTATTATGAATATCAATGTTGAAAACAGTTGTGCTGCTTAATATTTTGGTGGAAACCATGATTAATTTTTTCAGGATTATTTGATAACTACAAAGTTATCAAAATCATTTTTTATTGTCTTTTGCAACATTATAAATGTCTACAATGTCACACTGATCAATTGAATGCATCCTTGCAAAATGCAATTTCTTTCAAAAAATAAAAAATAACATTTTCTAAAGGTTTAAATGGCAGTTTTGTTTTTTACTTAGAAGAAACAGTTTAAAAATTACAAGAATGTTTGTTCTTTGCGCAAAGTTATTGTATTGCTTCAAAATAAACTTTTCTTCTTTTTGGATACCATCCAATTATGTTAGTATGCTTTTAAGGAAGAACAAAAATATTATGTGCTGAAACAACAATGGCGTGAGTAAAAAATGGCAAGGTTTTCAGTTCTGAGTGAAGCATTCTTTTAACATAGAGATGTATTTGCTACGATTCGCTGTTTTCTTATACAAGGGCTTGACTTGTGGCCCTGAATAAGGTGAAGCAGGTCTGATGGGAATATAGAGCAAATGAAAAAGGAAGCAGCATTCCACAAAGGAAAAGTGGTGACTACAGTGCCATCTAGTGCCAACCCTTAAAGCACTATGGCAATTGCTCATTAATCATCATCAACATTAATCTGATAAATCACGCCTGTATGCTCAATCGTGCGAGTCTTGAAACGTTTTGGTTAAAGATCCTAGAAATCAAAGCTGTTTTAGCACATTTGTGCCTGTATAAGGAAGCTGAAAGACGCATCAACTAGTAAAGCCTGTTTAAACTACACTGCCTTGCTTCAAAAGAGACAGAACATCAATGTAGCTTGCGGGGTTTTTTAAGGCCACAGGCCCCCACAGTCTTTCCCTCTCTCACACACACAAATCGCACTCAGAAAAAAAAAACAGCCTCCTTTGTGAATTCCTATCACCAATCTGAGCTTCCTCCTCATGTTTCAGCTGCTAAACACTGGAGCTATTAGAAACGGTTTCCTGAAAGCTTTAGTCACATGATGGCTCTTGGAGAACACTGTGAAAGGCTTCCACCTCTATTCGCTTCCAAAGGCGTCCCAGTTTCATGGCCAGCTTGACTTCACCAGGCCACAAGACAGACAGCATTGACCACTTCAACATTCTGTTCGGAGAACAGGTTGTCCGAAGTCGCTTTCAGCTTTTCATCAAATTGTACAGTAGGACTCTGCTAGAGCTGCCAAGGTTAACTTCTTTTAAACTTCTATTTCAGGTTTTATATACGGTACAGATCATACTAGTACTTCCCTAAAAGACACAAAACAGTGCTGTAATAATACTAGTGGTGCAACAGATTACAAAACCACGGTTTGGATCACTCACGGTTTTTGAGTCACGGATCAGACCATTATTCGGATCAGCCAAAAAGGGGAGGAGTCAAATGTAATTTGCTTTCCATTTATTACAATAACAGTATGGCAAGAAACTTTTGGTTTTAACAAAAATAACTTAAATAAAATAAAATACAAAAATAAAATCAAGAAATAACCAGCTGAATAAATAACATTTTAAAATAAAAGTACTTCAATACTTCAGTGCAACAATTGAAAAACAACCTGAGACCTGAAAACAGACCATACCTTATAATGACAAATTATATAATGGGTACGGTACAGCATGGTACTTTTTTTTGGTACATTACTCTGTGTGTAATAACAAACATTTATTTCAGTGAAAAAATAAGTCGAAAAATCTCAATTTCAACATTTTAAACAATAGGGCCCTACAATCTTTTTTTTTTTTCTTTCAGAAATTTTTGTTTTTTTATTTTCTGATAATCAAATACAGGCATTAAACATTTATTTATTTTTACTGAAATGAAAATTAAACCATTTTATCTGCTGCCGAACAAACCTTTTTTCTGTTATTTCTGTTATTATTATGATTTCTGCATTTAATTGTTTTATTTAAATTTGCCAGAAACAGGAATATTTAAACACCTAAATTATACTGTACAAAAGTAATACATTTCTGTGACATGTTAAACATTACTTTTATTTTGACAGGTCGCCGGTTAGTTTTTGTGTGTATACACTATGATATGATGCTAATTTTCTCAAATGATCCGGTAAAATTTACATGAAGTGACTCTTACAGCAGTTCTGGAGGTTAAGTTTATGCGTTTATGTCGTCATATAATGAGATGCAGAGGCCGAAAATAACCGCGAGCGTCACGTGTGCTTCACTATTTGTGTAGTAAACAAAGCCGTGTCTCCACCATTCATTACAGAGCCAAGCGAAACATGGAGGATTCATATTTAAACCGTCTTTTTGCGTTTTAATATTCACAGACATTAGTCCATATCGCGATTCGAATTAAGTGAGAGAACTACTTTTGATTTATTAATCCAAAAAGGTGCTGACCCCCTTGAAGCTGTCCCTATTGGCAGGGGAAACACTGTAATCTACAAGTTTTAAAAATGAGTTAATCCGCGTGTCACGTGCGCTCCGAACCGTGGGTCAACCGTGATCTGTTGCACACCTAGAAAATGCCATAGTAGTGTGTCAAATGGTAACACCTTAGCATTTTCATATATACCGTGATGCTAAGTGATCGTGTACCATCATATTTACATGATACTGGGGCTGCCCCCTAATAGTCGACTAACCGTTAGTCGACGAAAAGATGCTTGGTCAACCAAATTTTATTAGTTGCTTAGTCGAAGGAAAAAATTTCCACACAATGTGGTGAAGCCACACAGTCTGTAACGGACAGATAGTTAACGTCTGGTCTATGTGGTAATACAGTACATTGGGCAGATCATCCAAACACTTAGCCTATCATTCTGAAATCATCTGAAATATGTAAGTAGTAGAAACTTTACATGGGCGCTCAATATAATGTTAATTTATAAAAATGTGCGCTACTGAAGCGTCTTGAAGCTGAATAGTAGCGCACTCACTGCATGACAGATGGAGCGCCAGTGCGCTCACTTGCACTTAAAATACTCCATCATTTTTGGTAATACAGATAAAAGTAATACATCTTTTGAATATGTAAAGACTCTACATTTATTTGTGCACTCACAAAAACAACAAAACATTGTGCTTTTGTAAAATAATGAATGCAAACAGAATGAGCTTTTTGCCATCTCGGTCTCTGTGAACTTGAGCGTGATACTTTGAAACTCTGTGTATATTTGTCTGACAGACATGAAAAATATAGAGAGTGATATCTATATAGAGTGAAATGTCTACTTTTAAATGAACCAATTCAAATTGAACCAATTTTAAATGAACCAATTCAAATAGTCAGTGTCGCCGACTTCATCTCTTAAAATGAAAACAAAGAATGCACCAGTTTATCAATAAATTATTAAAACGTTAATGCAGTCTCCTCGCTGTTGTTCTCTCAAACTTTTATAATTATTATATGTGCCAGTGCACTGTGGCAAGCTTTTTTTGCGTGAGCTTGAGCACTTATTAGGCTATTAAAAGCAATTAAAAGCTCATTATTATGATTTATAAGGTTTATTAAATATGCGACTAATAGTCAACTAATGCTTAAAATGAACGACTACTACTTGACCAGAAAAATCTTTAGTTTATGATACCAACATATTTGGTAATTCCATGTAAAACACAAAACATGGTGATATTATAGTACTTTTTATAAGAAATCATTGTTATTATTATTATCAGTGAAATTATTAAAAAGTGTTTTTGGTAACTGCAATAATATATAAATATTAAATGAAAATGTAAAACTAAATAAATGTAAAAAAATATTTAAAAAGCTATCTAATGAAATTAACAAAAGCATATAAAATTATAAAGCTACAAATATAATTGAAAATACAGAAAACTCAAATTCAAAATTAATAAATGCTGCAAAAGGATATAAATAATATTAAAATAACACTCAAATCTATTGTATATTAATGTTATTTTCAAGTTATAGCTGACAATCAGTAAACTAAATACATTTACATTGTTAATAAAGGTATTAAAATTACATTTTCTATTTTAAAATTCTATGTAATAAAACATTTAACACTAAAATTAACATTAGAATGTACCGTAGGGGTATTAAGACAAAATCCTATATCACGTTATTTTTGTCTTTATGATATAAACATTTTTGATACTACAGAAGTTTCATAATTCTTGTCACCAGTGTCAATATCACACAAAGAAAAAGAAAAAAAAAAAAAAAAAAAGAAAGAAACCTTAAGCTCACACTGCAATTCTTCACTGTGTAAATTAAATATATATTTCTTCTTATTAAAGTTACAAAAGCGATTTAGTCAAGAGTACTGAGAGATTTTCTCTCTTTTGTTGTTTGATTAACATGAATGACAGACAGCAAAAAATATTAGACTGCTGTAACTTTAAGAGCTTCCCGGATCCAATATACTGTTACACGTTTTCTTTCTCAGCTGTTTGCTTTCACTTAAGACCTAAATTACTGTGTTTAAAAGGATACTTGCAAAGACAGAATTTTAACACATGCAAATGTATGTGTTTAACCGTTCAAGGCCTATAAAGTGGCAAAAATAACACTTGTTTAAAAATGACAATGCTTAAAAACTCAATAAATAAGCGGACAACCGATAAGGTACCGATATATAGTGTAGCGCTTCTTTTCATACTTTTTGGGGCAAATACACCAGATTTATTAGTGCATTCGGATTTATAAATGTGAGAATGGTAAATGCAACTGCATTACTATACACAGAGCCTGTTAGATACCTGTAAACGGGCTGCATTTCACGTGCAATTCCAATGACGGCCTCCGCAGGGAAATGGTTAAACTCTTGGAAAAGGTCTCTGATGTTGCTTCGGAATTTGAGGTCCAGGTCCAGCTGAACAATGCGCTTCAGTTCTAAGAGGCAAAAAAAGAGGAAGTAAAGCAAATTTGTACACTAAATAATCACATTCAACAGGTTTTGAGCAGTGTTACATGCAATAAATCAGATATTGTTTCTTCATGTGCACTAATGCAGAAAACCCGCAACTCGGTTGAATTAACAAATGATGGAACATCATCATCCGGAGGGGTTTTCTCACATCGGATGGCCTCACGGCCTTCGTGTGAGCTCACTGGACAACAAAGCCCTCAAGACAACATTGTGGACGCACCATTGTGGAGCAGAGGCCGCGTACACAATGACACACATTTGGAAAGCAAAACATAGGGGGCCCAAACTATGCTTGTTGTAATTAGAACAATGAAAAGAGAGCAGCCAGCCGGAGCTGTTTAGTCGGTCAGGCATTTCACACCGACGTCTCTCCAAACAAGCACCGGAAACTGGACGAATCAATATGAACGATCTCAGCGCTCCAAACGCACAAGCTGACTACAAAACACTTCACGAGCAATGATAAAGGGAGGACAAGTGCTGAATTTGTATGAAACAGGAAACACATCTACAGTATATGGGCAGATCAAAAACAACATTTTGCTAAGTATATGCAAAAACAACTTTTTTATAATGTTTAATTTATCCCATCCCAGTTTAATGGACTGTAACAAACAGCTGCACGTGGATAATAGCTCTGTACTTTTTCAAAAATGACAGTGAAGACATTTATAATGTTAATAAATGCTGTTCTTTTGAACTTTCTATCAAAGAATCCTAAAAAAAAGTTTCTGAAAAAAGTAATTATTTAAAAATATGGTTGTTTTTACTGTATTTTTGATAAATGCAGTCTTGATGAGAAAGTTAACATATTGATATCTATTAAAATTAATGCACTGTGAACTAACAATAAACAAACAATGAAAACTTGTATTTTTATTCATTTTACTCATTAACAAAGATTAATACTGTACAAAGCTAGTTCTGTATTGCCAATGCATTAACAAATGAGGATTTATTCTCTACGACTTACGGTTAGGTCTGCGCAGGCTAAAATTTTGGGGTATTTTGGATTTTTTGCGAACTAGTCCTAAATTTTCCGCCCGATTGGAACCGAACCAGTGCAGAAAGATTCTCTGGACAGTGAATATCAACAATTATCAAAAAAGTTTAACTTTCAATTTCCCGCCGCAATGGACGCCAAAACGTTCAAAAGAGGCAGGGCCACTTTTCATAAAATGCCTATAACTCTTGAACAGAATGAGATATGCTTGCCTAACACTTATGTAAAACCTCAATCTAAGGGTCCCAGGGGAAAAAATAACAGAGCTTGACCACTTGGTGGTGCTAAAAGAGGTGGAAAAAAAAACATAAAAATAACTATGCAACCATTTGTCCAATCAACATGAAAATCGCTGTGCACGGTCTCGGTCCAAAGTGCCAGAAATGTCTATAAGTGCTACAAGTGTCTTTTGCATATCTAAAAAAAAACATGGCCGCCACTGGCCGATGAAGTTTGACCACCTGTTAGACAAGGTTAACAGAGGCTGATCGGAACGAAACTCGGTGGGCCTGTTTGACTCACGGCCCCAAAGTTCTGAAAAATTTTAAAGAAATCGGCCACTGGGAGGGTGGCAATATCGCATTTTTAAATGACTGTACATTGCGGGTTTTTTTGCACGTACGTGCAATATTTGTATCATATGACAGAACTCTTCATTCTGGACAGCTTTGCCTCTAGAACCACTGCTGTCAATCAGATCATTTGTTAAATAATTGAGAAGATTTAAAAAACCTATTTTTGTGAACTAGTACTAAGTTTTTCACTCAATCTGGACAAAAACACTGCAGTACAATTCTCTGGACCTCTCCAGGACAATAATTAAAAAAAAAAAATGTTTACCCTTTGGGAAGATATATAACGGGGTCTTAGAAAAGGGGCCTGTCCAAATTTTCCTCAAATCCTATAAAACCTAAAGGAAAACTCAAAACTTCACGAAACCTGGTGAGCACATGCGACAGGTGATTCTAAACAAGTATGCAAAGTTTTAAGGGGATCGGACCAAAGCTGGCACTATACCAGTCATTTAACATTAAAAAACATATTTCTATGGTAAATTATCTGGATTTGCTAAAAATACTTTTTAAATCATTGATTTAGGTGGTTACAGCCTTGCTAAATAAATGTGTTTACATGCCTTAAAGCGTTTGAACCCCGATAATCACTGCTTGCAGCTATTATAATCATGTAATTGTAAAGTTATTATTATAACATTATTAGTATGTAAACTTCATTGAGTCTAAATTAAGTGTTTGTAGTCGTAAACAGTAATATATGATTTAGTTTATTGGTGGTGAAACTTCTCAAAAAAGGTCTGAAATGATCAAATCCCAAAGACCAACCTCGACTCCCCAGTTTGAATAAGGATGATTTTTACCATCCAAAACAGAGTTGCTTCAAACCTCCCAAAATAAAACCCATGCGTCACAGTACACCAGATCAAAAGGAACAATCGCTTTGGGCAGGATGAGCCACAGAGGCTTGGTGTGCACCGGAGGGCATGTCGGCAAGCAGGTTAAAATGCGCCTTTGAAGCATTAACCAATGCACTAATTCATCTCATTGGGCCTAAAGCGATAAAGACTTTCAAGAAACGGGTCCACATGAAGTTCACCAGCTCCATCATGCCCCAGGGTGCTGGAGACATGCCTGTAGAGCCTTATAAACACATTTTCTAGTTTTAGCTGAGTACATATACATCTAGGACATTCACAGCATGTTTGCAGTTGCAGTTGAACATGCACAAAAATAGCCTGGTCATCTAAAATGACTCAGGGGGGGTGCCAAAGCTTGACATACTTTTAAAAGAGTGCCTGTGTTTTACAGATGTAAGAGTTTTGTAGTAGCTTTTAACAGCATCATCTTGGGAAATATCTGACTTTTTTTAGTTTCTCTGTTACTGTTAAATATAATCCTCCTGCAAATGTTCTGAGCATTCACAATTTGGAACCCTACTGAGGTGAAAAACAATAAAAAGTAATCTACTTTATCTAAAAGTATGGAGCAGGTGGAATTCCATCTGTTCTCCGTGGATTATGGCTTTGTTGCCTTCCCGAGTGAAAACAACAGCAAGTGATATAGGCTGATATAGGTCAACCTCATTATGAGTTTAAAACCTGGTCTTATCTGCTCATTCTCCATCAGCAAGAAAAAATATCTCAAGTGGTAAAAGAGTAAATGCAATGGGGTGGTATGAAAGATCACACCCTATAGAGATGGAAACCTTTTTCCTGGAAGTTTTAATAACCATGTAGAAGGTCATGCAGATACATGTAGTCACATGATTGACTATAGTATCACCGACTACTGTAAAAATGGTATTGCGTAAAGTTTCAAAATGATGAAATGTCTAGAACAATAACTTCTTAGTATAGTGACTCAATTCTAGATAAGTTAAATGGAAAATGAATCACACAAAACTGTCTGACTGCCTTAGATATGACAGATGTTTATTTTTAAGTATATCAAAGATCTGCTTTGTCCTTCAAAGCATATGATAGAATTCACTAGTTGTTCAAACACCTTTTGAGCTCGAATGTTGATAAAACAGTATCTGAGGTGGTTCTACAAATCACCTAGATAGAGTTTGTTTTAAAATTTTTAGCCTCTCCCGCATTTTCCATCAAACACACGGACAAAGAAAGTAGAAAATACTATCTTTTTAGGACTGTGACTGTTTGCAACTACATACACTGCAAAAAAAGGCTTATTTTGCTTAGTATTTTTGTCATGTTTCTAGTCAAATTATCTAAAAATTCTTAAATCAGGATGCATTTAGTAGATAAGCAAAAAAACGCAAGATATTTAAAATCTAAAATTAAGAACAATTTGCTCAAAACAAGTAAAATAATCTGCCAGTGGGATAAGAAAAATAATCTTGTTTTAAGAATATTTGTGACCCTGGACCACAAAACCAGCCATAAAGGTCAATTTTTTTGAAACTGAGATTTATACATCATCTGAAAGCTGAATAAATAAAGACAATATTTGGTCGAGATACAACTATTTGAAAATCTGAAATCAGAGGGTGCAAAAAAATCTAAATATTGAGAAACAGCAAAAAGTTGTCCAACTGAAGTTCTTAGCCATGCATATCACTAATCAAAAATTAAATTTTGATATTTTTATGGTACAAAATTTACAAAATATCTTCATGGAACATGATCTTTACTTAATATCCTAATGATTTTTGGCATAAAAGAAAAATTGTTAATTTTGACCCATACAATGTATTGTTGGCTATTGCTACAAATATACCCGTATATACAAATATACTTCCTTAAAATACATTTAGTTTTTTCCCCTTGGAAACAAGACAAAATATCTTGTCATTTTGCTTATCTAGCAAATTCATCTTAATTTAAGAATTTGTAGATTTTTTACTAGAAACAAGACAAAATACTAAGACAAGCCATTTTTGCAGTGTATTATCAAACGCTGAGCTAACCAAACACAATGTGATAAAGTGTTGTTATTGCTAACTTAAACTGTTAAAAATCGTTTAATAAATTGAAACGCAGCTCAAATTAAATAAAATATAAATATTAGATGAAAAACTTAAATGAAAATGAAAAATGTTGGGATAGCTCATCTAACTGAAGTAAAATAAATTTTAGTTGACAAACTAAAATGACTAAAACTGAAATAAAAATTAAAGCTAAATAGAAATTAACCTAAAATTAAAATGAAATCTTAAAATATAAAGATAAAAAACTAATTAAAAATATTAATAAATACTATAAATAGCACTAATGTAACACCAGTGTTGCCAAGTCCGTGTGTTCTCTGGAGGAATTGGGCTACTTTAACACTGTTGCCGCGAGTTGAAGTGACCTAAATAACAATATTTAATAATAATAATAATAATAATATTTAGCCCTTGGAATGCTAATTTTTCCAGGGAACCCTGCCAAAAACATGTATTTTACCCCTTCCGGAACACAATTTTCACCGGGGGACCCACCTCGAAACCCCCCCTTTTTGAGCTAGTTTCGAGTAGCAATTAGGCGGGTTTTGTTGCGATAACCTGGCAACCCTGTATAACACTTAATGTTTTTTTTTTTAAATAATACTAAAATATTTTAGCTCTGTGGTGTCGTTTCAGACAGCCCTATCAATATTAAATGTCACTGGACATTGCCTTGCTATGTATATTAAAAATTACATCACATCTCATTACATTAAAGGTACACTGAAGTGCTTTGAAATATGCAGCATTATTCTGTGTTGACGTAATTTCAACTTACATCAAGACAGGGTGGGAGATATCACGCAGCCCCGCCCCCTTTTTTAAATAGTTAATAGCGTTTCGTTTATATCACAGATTGGGCCAGACCCGTTGAGCTTGGCAAAGACACATTTAACAACATATGACAGCCGTAAACTCATCCATATCGCTATAAAATATAGCATTTTGTGTAGAATTCAAATGTGTCCAATACGTTTTACGTGCATATGATCCACTCCATGCTATCTTGCCTATGGATCAAAGCAGACTTCATTCACCCCAACAGAAACCATATTTAAACGGTCTAAACCATTCCCTATCCACTATATAGTGCACTACGTTCCATTCATCATACAGAAAACAGTCAAATTCTGTGAACATGTGACTGATTTCAGCCGCAGCTTCAGTGTCTATTTATAGTGTAGGGGGCGGGACACTTCAGATTCTAGAGAGCATTTGATTGGACAGAAAGTTTGATGAGAAACTGAAGTGCAGGGTGATGTCATCAAAATCATTAGTTTTGAATGCTTATATCTTCTAAATTCAAATTTTGTCATTGTTTTGGAGCACACTAGCTTATATATTGCTATATTACTATAGTTCACAAACAGGCAGAACTGGTGGATCTGTTTTGTGACTGATTGCCAGCCTGGTTAGTAGCTTGTGTTGAAACCTCTAAAAGATCAATGACTTCAAAGACATTCCTGGGAATAAACATTTAAATATCTACCTTTAGATGTTCTAGTTGATCTGTTTACCAGCAGACACAATAAAAAACAACTGCTAAAATACCTCAAAGAAGCAGACTTTGTTGACAAACACATCGCTCTTGAGTCTTACAACACAGGCTTTCTGTTCCGGCACGAGCTGCCGAACACATGCCACCACTTCACAATAAAAGAAGATTCATAGCCACTTAAAACAAGGGCCAATTATTTTCACAGCTCCTGTTGTCACTTGGGCTAAGCAGTTAATATACCAGCCCACCTCCAGACGCAATCTTCCTTTAATGAACAGCCATATCCCTCACAGCGATATGACAGAACATAAAACTAGAGCATTTATTTTTAAAAATCACTGGGCATGTGCTTCTTTTTCCCCCACTCATGTTTCAAAAAAACAAAAAGAATCCATCAGTATGAACTGAGCACCTAATCTTGCTCTTTTAGACCCACAGAAAACCTCTTTTTTGCTCAGTGGGCCAGTGGTCTACCAGGGATCACGTTCTGAAGTGAGATGGATGGTGTCAGTCTCCTCCTCAGGGCTCACTTATTCAGCCTCTCAGCGGGCTGGTATTGAGCGCCCTGTTGGTAAAGAGTCGATGACCGGAATAAGCCTGGCGAGATGGGGAGAGAGTCATGCAAGCAGACAGACCTCCTCCGGACGTACTGAGAAATCAGAGTAATCAGGATGAAATTCCTTGAGGTGGGGTTGAGTAGCCAGTCAGTGGGTTAAAAGTGAATTAAAGATCGCTGTTAAAGGGACAGTTCACCCAAAAATCTAAATTACCCCATGGTTTACTCAAGCCATCCTAGATGTATATCAGTGTTTCCCATTCATTAACTAGAGTGTGGCGGCCCGCCACAGTCTCATCTGTCCCGCCACAGTTTCATAATAAACCGAAAATATTTATACTCGTCATTTTAACATTGACGTCTTTAACGTTGTGTTTCGTGCCATCGCTTTGGAAAAGTGTCCGTCAAACGAACTAAGCGTTATATGGTTTTATCCGTTCATCAAGTCTGTTTCGCTGCTTGTTTGTGAAGCACGCACTTCGTTCAGAATCAGACGATCAGTTTGTGATTTGATGTTTGCCGCGTCAGAGTCAGAGCGACTCTGATTGACAGTCAATGCGGTGAACATTGTTTTTGCCGTGAGTTTAGCGCGCGTTTGAGAATGCAACGGCAACCAGTTACGCATTGTCACATTAGCATAATTTCCAACATTTTAATGGGCAGATGTTTACAATATTTCACTAGATTTGTAATGAGATGCGTTTGTAAACCTGTTTGCACTGAAGCTGGAGTTTTCCGCCAAAATAAAAGCTCTACTGCAGTTTCCGTCAAAATAAAAGCTCATAGGTTTATTTCTTGGAAGCAAGGACTAAAATTAACAGACACGCGCACAGAAAATACTGTACAAGCAGAGCAAGCGCGTTGTTTCGATGGCATTTTCCCCTCTATTTCACAAGTGCCACCTACTGTCAGAGAGTGAAATTCAGTCTGTTGTTTTTGTTTTATGCAGGTTTTAGCATAGTTTCACAAAGCTTTAAAGTCAGACCATTCTGTTTTTGATTCAAATGTTGAAATGATACAGACAAATTTAAATTAAAAAATGCTCATGCTACATGTGTTTCATCTTTGTTTGTATTGTGATTAAAATTCAGTGGTTGGTTCTTTGGTTCATTATTAAATATGTTTAGTTTTTGTAGTAGTACAACTGCAAAAACAGATTAATGGCCAGGAAAAAAAATATTTAGGGCTGATAAATTTTCTCAAATCACCAGCCATTGGCAGATGTGGCAAAACTAGTTTTAGGTCTTGCTTGCAAGTGTAGAAATTAGGACAAAAGTATTGTAATTTTCCTACAGAAGAATAAGGTAAAATAATATACCTGAAAAATACAAATTTTATTTCATTTATTTTACTTACTAATTACTAATAAGTATTTATTTACTAATTTATTTTACAATTATTTATTGTGCAATTATTTTACAATATATGGCTATTCCTGTCATAGGAATAATAATATAAAATTATTATTATTATAATATTCTAATTTGTTTGGCTTCCAAATTGACCAGTGTGAGTGTACTTTAGACACTATAACACAACTGACTGAGTTCCCTGTAAACTTTAAGAACAAGTCAATTCACCAGATTTCTTTCTTTGTTTAGTTTGTACACTGACCTGTTTTGGAGCTCTTAATTTTTAACTCTCAGAGTGCACCAGAGAGATGAATTTAACTTTAAAATGTACAAGATTTTCTCCTGGGGGAGCATGCCCCCCCACACCCCCCTAGTGGGACCGAGGTCCACCACCACAGTCTCACAAAATTCTGTGGGAAACACTGTGTATATGACTTACTTCTTTCTGACGAATACGTTCAGAGTTATATTAAAAAATGTCCTGGCTTTTCCTAGCTTTATAATGGAAGTGAATGGGTGTTGAAAATTTGAAGTCCAATAAAGTGCATCCATCCATCATAAAAAGTACTCCACACAACTCCAGGGGGTTAATAAAGGCCTTCTGAAGTGAAACGATGCATTTGTGTAAAAAAAAAAAACATCCATATTTACAACTTTATAAACCGTAATCTCTAGCTTCCCCTAACTGCCGTACACCGTTCACAAATTCGAAGTACAAAACGAGGATTTGTAAAGAAAAGTATCAGAGGATTTCAATATAAGACAAGAGGAAACTGGTTTTCCTTTGCTATAAACAAAACTTGGTTCTTGTGAGATTAGCATATTATGCTATACCTACGTCCTACGTCCAAATGCATCAATTCACTTCAGAAGGTTTTTATTAACCCCCCTGAACTGTATGGAGTACTTTTTATGATGGATGGATGCACTTTATTTTGCTTCAAAATTTCAACGCCCATTCACTGCCATTATAAAGCTTGAAAGAGGCAGGACATTTTTTAATATAACTCCGAATGTATTCATCTGAAAGAAGTAAGTCATATACACCTAGGAAGGCTTAAGGGTGAGTAAATCTAGGGACAATTTTCATTTTTGGGTGAAATATCTCTTTAAGTAGCAGAAATGCACAAGGGAATTTTGGTAAACTATTATTTTATTGTGTTAAGGTAAAAGGTAGCACTTTACAATTAGATTATACATTAGTTAGTCAGTTAGGTAACTAACACACAACTGTTTTTATAGCATTTATTAATCTAGGTAAATTTTAATATCTAGAAATTAAAAGAAACATAAATATACTATTGTTCATTTTGCTTGCACTATTGTTAATTTATTTATGTTCAGCGTTAATCTAAAGTTAAAAATCAATTAGTATATGTAGAAATTAAGATTAGTCAAGAGTAATAAATTATGTAAAAATATTGTTCATTGTTATTTTGGCTATTACAGTAGCTAACATTAGCATACAGAACTGTTTAAATGTTTTGTGTCTGCGACATTAAAGACATTTATAATGTCACAAAATATTTCTATTTCAATTAGGTGCTGTTCTTTTGAGATTTAGCTATCAAACTATCGTGAAAAAAAAAATCATGAGCGTTTCCACAAAAATATTAATGTTTTCAACATTAATAATACAAAATAAAAATAATACAAAAATGATTTCTGAAGCGACAATGATGCTGAAAATTCAGATCTGCATCACAGGAATAAATTACATTTTAAAATATATTCAAATAAAAAGTAGTTATTTTAAATTTATTGTGTTTTTGATCCAAAAAACGTAGCCTTAGAGACTCAAAAAACATTTAAAAATTAATTACCACAAGAGTTTTGTGAAGAGTAAAGTATTACAGATGAAATGATTTCTTGATAAATGTTTTTAAGATGCCAGATGTTAATTTTCCTGTTGGATCAAAGCTTTTATGCCTTACTGGATCACGGAAACAGAAAAGTAAAGAGACGGCACTGACAAACTGCACATAAGTGTCTAAACTTTCTGAACACGCACTGATTATACAATTCAAAAAAAGAAATGGATTCAGTTGTGAGTCAATGTAAAGAGTCAATATGACTCAATAGAGAAAGTTTTCATAAACACACCTGGATCATTTCAATTTCAATGACCTGCGGGAGAACAAAGAGAGACAACCTACTTTCTGTCAACCTGCAAATTGGTTGTCTCACACAGAAATTCAAAAAGTGCAAGTAACAACTCAATTGTAAAATAAAGTCCAAGACTCTTTTTCCCCACAGGTCACACTCTCAACTCTCTTTCTTAGTCTTCCTCACACAAACAAACGAACACGTCTCTTTTGACAGCGTGCTTTGGTACCCCTGCAGATATAAATGGCCCAATCGCGAAATAACAGGCTGTACGTGACCCACTGAATCAAACTGTAAAAGTGAACAACTCAGGAGGGAGTTTCTGACCAAATAAGGTGCACATATTAAACTTAGACAGTACAAACAACACATTCAAAGAGTACCGACTTCCAAAGGAGCAATAACCCACTATTAAGCAGCAAGCTATCGATTTCTGAATCTTCAGCTTCCAAAGCATTTTATTTCAGATATGAATTACATCTCCTCAGTGAGAATTGACTAACTCGCCAGAGAGAAATTTGCAAACAAATCGACCCGAACATCCCTGCAGGCCTTAGTAAAGTGCAGGCGCCTGTTTTCAGTGAATCTCAGTTCGCAGAATGTGCATTCATTCTAAACTTTCCATTTCCCAGGGTCCGCTAGGTTCTCAATGTTGTTGTCGCTACTTTAGACTTTGTTTTCCACAGGTGCCATCTGACATCTTAAAGGAGAAGTCCACTTCCAAAACAAAGATTCACATATAATGTACTCACCCCCTTGTCATCCAAGATGTTCATGTCTTTCTTTTTTCAGTCTTAAAGAAATTATGTTTTTTGAGGAAAACATTTCTGCATTTTCTCCATATAATGGACTGATATGGTGCCCAAATTTTGATGCGGCTTCAAACGATCCCAGCCGAGGAAGAAGGGTCTCATCTAGTGAAACAATCATTTTTTTTCATTGAAAAAAAAATACAATTTAAATACTTTTTAATCTCAAACGCTCCTCTTGTCTTGCTATCCCTGAACTCTGTGTATTCTGACTCAAGACAGTGTATGTCGAAAAAATCCAATCGTATTTTCTCCCTCAACTTCAAAAATTATTTCAAAATCATCCTACATCACTGCAGAAGTACCGACAGTCTTTGCAAAGTGAACATGCAAACATGCAAAGATCAAACACCCTTAACAAAAAAGGTAAAACAGTGATATCGGGCGATTTTGAAGTTGAGGGAGAACATGAGATGGGATTTTTTTGACATACCCTAACTGTCATGAACCGGAACTAAAACAGTCCAGGGAGAGTAAGACAAGATGAGCGTTTGGCTTTAAAAAGTATATAAATTGTATTATTTTTATTAAAATAACCAATCGTTATGCTAGATAAGACCCTTCTTTCTTGGCTTGATTGTTTAAAACCACATTTGGGATCGTTTGAAGCCCCGTTTAAACTGCATTTTGGAAGTTCAAACTCGGGGCACCATATCAGCTCATTATATGGAGAATAGGGATGGCGAAAACTAAAAAATTTCTTGACCGACCACCGAGCCTCATTAGCCGGTTGAAACCGGTTAACCGATTAGTTTAAAATATGGTACGCTATTTGAAATAACAGCCATTTCGAGCCGCGCCTGCAATTTCGCAACTCTGTCGCATCTCTCTGCCGCTCTGCCTCCCGCACACACACACACACACTGCCACTCACGTCGCTTTTTTAAAATCCCCTACAGCGCGAAACATGAGTCCCGCAAACGCGGCGCCGAAGAGCTTGTTGTATGTAATCGTAGGACAAATGGCTCCTTAGTTTCAAATGGTTTGGGTACAAGGTGATCGCTTTGAAAATAAAGGCGTTTGTCTAGGTTAGAAGCTCATTTGAAACATTGCCACGGCTCATTTAAGAAAATGACAGCTCCGAAGAGACGCCGCTCTAATCTCGAGTGTTTTAGCCTGTTGCCTTTACTTTTCGCAAACCTTGTGAGCGCGCGAACCCAAACGCTGTGACCTCGCGCCAAATGTTTTTATTGGTTTATTAAGTACAAACAGGCGAGTTATGAAAAATTGAGTGTGAGGGATAATTTGTTCACTTAACACAAAAAGATGAGGAATGAGATGGCTAACTGTAGTAGCGTATAGTCCACTGTCTATAATAGCCTAATTTAGATATCACTTTTTTTTTTAACCGACTACCGACAACTTTGACCGGTTAACATTGATACGGTCAACCACCGGTCAAACGGTCATCGGTTAACATCCCTAATGGAGAAAAATGCTGAAATGTTTTCTTCAAAAAACAATTTCTTTACAACTGAAGAAAGAAAGACATGAACATCTTGGATGACAAGGAGGTGAGTAAATTATTTGTTGTTCTGGAAGTGGACTTCTCCTTTAAGGGCATTCTGGTGCAGTGTTGACTGAGGTGAGTGAACTCATGCATAGTGTCTTTAAAGGTCACTTGCCAAAGAAAACAATTCCAAAGCAATAAGGTGAACAGGGGAGAGACTGTAGGCTATATGATAATGTTATAATTAATATTAAAATGCTGTTTTTAATATTATTGAATATATTGATTACCATTTAAGGTCTGCTAACATTTTTAGAACTGACTATAACTTAATAATAATAATAAACAATAATAATACTAAATAATTCTTACGCAAGATGCAAAGCACTGTGCATTAATCGTAATACCTTGTCATTCTCATAATGGCAAGTTTACATCTTGCAGTTCTCACCTTTTTCTTAGAACTGTGAGATATAAACTCACATTTGCAAGTTAAAAAGTCAGAATTGCGAGATGCAAACTCACAATCTTGACTTTTTTCTCAGAATTGCGAGTTTATATCTCGCAATTATAACACGGAATTGCAAAAGATATAAACTCACGATTCTGAGAACACAGTGCCATTTTTTTATATACTTTATAACAAGCAAATGTGAGTTTTTATCTCACAATTTAGAGAAAAAAAATCAGAATTGCAAGTAAAATCTTGAAATTCAGACCTTTTTTTTTTAGCAATTGTGAGTTTATATCCTACTATTCTGACTTTATAACTCGCAATTGTGAGATTATATCACGCAATTCTGACTTTATAGCTCGCAATTGCAATCATGCAAATTTGTATCTTGCAATTCTGAGTCATAGTCAGAATTGCAAGAAAAAAGTCAGAGAAATTGCGAGAAAAAAATCTGAATTGCGAGAAAAAAGTAAGAATTGCCATATAAACAAGCAATTGTAAGAAAAATCTTGCAATTCTGACTTCATTTCTAGCAATTGCGAGTTTACATCCCGCTATTCTGACTTTATAGCTTGCAATTGCAATCATGCAAATTTATATCTTACAATTCTGAGTCAGAGTCAGAATTGCAAGAAAAAAGTCAGAATTGAGAGCCATAAATGCACAATTGCGAGAAAAATCCTGCAATTCTGACTTGATTTCTGGCAATTGTAAGTTTATATCACGCAATTCTGCGAAAAAGTCAGAATCGACAGTTTATATCTCATAATTCTGACTTTAGAAAAACTCATAATTTTGAGATTAAAAGTCAAAATTAACTTTTTTATTTTTTATTCAGTGGTGAAAACGGGCTTCAAAGTTAACCAATCAGAATCAAGAACACAACAATGCTGTATATAAGTAACAAAAAATAGTTTATTATTAAATATTTATTATTAAATTTGGAAAACTTTATATTAGTATTATTTTATTATTTTTGAGTATTATTTTTGCTTTTTATTTTATTATATATATTTATTATTTTATTTTTTTATGGTTGATTTAACCTGTTTTTACAAGGTTTTAAAATAGAGACAGGACATAATAATAATAATAATAATAATAATAATAATAATAATAATAGTAATAATAATAATAACAGAATATAATTGTAGCTTTAAAAAATGTTAATTAACCGTTTTACAAGGTTTTAGGAAAGAGAAGACAAAACAATCAATAATAATATTAACAATAAAACATAAATATGATAAAAAAAATATAAATAAAAAATAAACAATTACTATTATCATCATCATCATCAATAATAATAATTATAATTATTAAATGTTATAATTAAATAGCATTTAAGTAATATTTTTGCAGTAATGTTAAGTAATGTTTTTATAAGTTTTTAAAATAGAGACAGGACAAAATAATAATAATAATAATAATAATAATAAAAATAATAATGTCTCAATAATAATAATAACAATAACAATGTAATCCACATGTTTTATATCTTTTTTTTTTTTAAATGCATAATGCTCAGCAGATAACTTACATTCAAATTCTTGAACCAAATACAATTTTTGACAAAAAAATGAAAAAGAAAAAAAGTTTTATTCCACACTTTTTCTAGGTCACTAATTAAATAAACAAATTCGTGACATTGCGCATTTAAATTTCTTTGTAAATAGGTCAGATTTTCTAGCTTCCACTGAAGCACAAGATGTTCTCTGGATGTTTCTCAAACCACACTTATGAAAAAAAAAAAAAAACTCTATTAAATGCAATAAAGATGCATTGTCTTTTGTCTTAAATGGACAGTTTAAAATATTTTATTAACACTAAAGAAAAAAAGACTGATACAAGAGACACTAACTAGCACTGCAATGTAGAAAATCTGTCAAATATCCACTTTAATGGTCATTATGTGAAAATCTACAGAATTTATCTGATTTAAATATTCCGGAATCTCCTAATGTCTGTTTATGTTGTTCCTATAGATTATTACTGTGATGTTCTAAGTAAAGTAAAGTCACATCAGTATTCTGTGTCACAGCCACAAGCATAAAAGCTTTATCAAACACTCATAGGTCTTTTCCCTGTCATGGTATCATTGATTTGTTCAGCTGACAGGGGAATCCGGGGATTTGCATTTAGTTTAGCAGTAAACCCATCTGGGCATTCAGCTGGCACAGCAAACGATGCCTGGATAGCCATTTGTTTTACTGTGAGTGAGTAGCCGATGGCTGTTCGTGTGAGAAGCAGTAGTGTCACAGAGGACGATCGACCGCCCCGTCCAGCCCCACTCCCCCCTCCTCTCTGCCCAGCACCGTGCCATGTGCCAGTTCAGCACCTGTGAGTGAGTCGGCACATCTGACACCATCAGCGGCCTCGTGTGCAAATCCATTCACGGCCTGACTGATTGAGGGCCGCTTTCAGGATGGCCGAATGTACTGACCTTTAGAAAACACGGTTCGAATGTGCAGCAGGAAGTGTGAAGGGGAAGTTTACATGAACACCGAATGTTCTGCAGCTGCCACTTTTGAAATGGAAAACTTGGTTCACAATAAGAAAAAATAGGTTAACCTTAATTTAATCAGGATAATAATTATGACTTTAAAAAAAGACAGACTGTAACTTGTAAACATGAAGTGAATGTGCTAAAGGTGATGTATTTTATCTGACATGATTAGCTTCACATAACAATACTAGAAAAATATATATATTTTTTTTAAAGAAGCTGCATTAGTAGGTCACAGTACAGTCTTTGGTTCAACAAAAAATAACATTTTTATAATATTTTAAAATATACTTAATTTAATAGAGCACTTACAAATGAGCAAGAGTTAACCTACTATACTATGCACATAGTAGATACTATACACAAAAAATAATAAAGAAAAATATACTATAATGCTACTACTACTACTACTAATAATAATAATTATTATTATTATTAATAAAGAATATTTTAGTATAATTTTGCTTTTTATTTATTCTATTTTATTTTAATTATTTATTGTTTTTCAAAGTTTTATTTAACCTGTTTTTGCAAGGTTTTTAAAAAAAGAGACAAAAACAATAATGATAACAAAAATAATAACTACAATTCTCAATAATAGTAATAATAACAGAATATAATTTTAGCTTGTTTTCAAATGTCTTACTTAAACAGTTTTTACAACGTTTTACAAATGAGACAAGACAAAACAATCAATAATATTAACAATAAAAAATATTATCAACATTTTCAATAATAAGAAGAATTATTATTATTCTTATTATTCTTCTTATTATTAAATTATATATATATATATATATATATATATATATATATATATATATATTATTATTTATTTATTTATAATTTGCTTTTTATTTTATTTATATTTTTAAAGATGTTTTATTTAACCTGTTTCTGCAAGGTTTTAAAAAAGAGACAAGACAAAAATAACATTAATTACAATTCTCAGTAATAATAATAATAATAATAATAATAATAATAATAATAATAATAATTATTATTATTATTATTATAGAATATAACTGTAGCCTTTTTAAAAATGTTAATTAACTTTTTTGAAAGGTTTTAGAAAAAAGACAGGACAAAACAACCAATAATATTAATAATATATATTATTATTATTATTATTATTAATAATAAATGTTATTATTAAAGAATATGAGTTTTTTTCTTTTTTTAATGTTTTATTTAACCTGTTTCCACAAGGTTTTAAAAAGGAAACAAGACAATAATAATAATAACAATAACAATTCTCAATGATAATAATAATAATAATAGAATATAATTGTAGTTTTTTAAAAAAAAAAAAAAAAAAGTTAATTAACTGTTTTTACAAGGTTTTAGAAAAGAGACAAGACAAAACAACCACTAATAATAATATTATAAAAAATAAATATAATAAAAATAAATATGATCATCATTATCAATGATATTATTAAATAACATCTGAGCATTATTTTTGCTTTTTATTTTAGTTTATAATTTTTTATTTAAACCTATTTTTACAAGGTTTTGAAACAAAATAATAATAATAAAAATAATGATAATAATAATAAATGTAATAATTCTAGCTTTAATATTTACAATACAAATAATTATTATTATCATCAGTAACAACAACAACAGAATAATAATAACAAAGTATATTTTTTGCTCATTTAAGATGTTTTGTTTAATTATTCAACTTGATTTCTCAAGGTTTAAAAAAAAGATTTAAAAAATAATAAATAATAATAATAATAATAATAATAATAATTTTGGGTTGATTTTCAGTATAATATTTCTATGTAATAAATTGTTTTCTCAAGGTTCTTTAAAAAACATGAACCATGTTTGGAAGCAGTCATTATTCCAGCAATTCCATCTGGAAATGCTAGTGTTTTCAACCTTTTTTTAGTTTAGTTTTATTTTCCACCAAGAGCAAATTTGTCTTCAGCTTCACCATACAACATAAACACGGACACCAACATAACACCATAAAAACAAAAAAAAAACAGCAAACCAAAAGTCACAGATGCTTTTCTTGCACCTATCAACAACATCCACGTCAAGTCACACAGCTCACCTGCAGGCATGATGCGATGCATGGCCACCGACAGGAAGAAAATGGCGTCGCTATAATACGCGCCGGACCCTGCACTAAAGTGTTTCTGCATGGCCTCCACAATAGGGAATAATTTCTCCGTAAGGGTATCTACTTCATGAAACACCACCTGGAACAGACAACAGACAATATCTGTATTAAACAAGGGTATTTTAGTGGCCCTAGTGACACTGACACTACATATTTGCAGATTTGTGCATGGGTGAACAGGAGTGAACAGCATTTCTACCCTTGGATGGGGTTTTGGCACTGAGATTTCATTCTCAGGTGTTCACCGTTTGGCTCACTGAACCTTGACAGTCGTCTTTTACTGTTCCTTCCATTGAAAACACACAATACCCGTGTTTGTCCGCAGTGCAATCGGGCCCCTAATCCTGCTCTGCAATGCGAGGTTTTGGCGTCGACTCGACTTGTGCAATCAGATAATGTGTATCTAACACTAGGTTGCACAAAGAGGATTGACATGGGAGGAGGGGGGTGTTCAGTCATCACAGATTTCCCATTAAGGTTTTGATTCCAGGGGTAATATATACGTTTCTTATACACCATCGGATTAGAATAACAACTTCAGTCAGATTTAACACAGTCAATACTGTAACAAAGTTTTGTCAAGCTAAAAAGTCAACTCTAAAATCACATGAATAAATGACATTTTAAAATATATTGAAATAGAAACAGCTATTTTAAACAGTACAAATATTTAAAAATTTTACTGTTTATTCTGTACACTGGAGCAAATAAATGCAGGCTTGGTGAGCAGAAGAGACTTCTTTTAAAAAAAAAACTTTACAAATCAAAACTTTTGACTGGTAGTGTAAATACACTAGGGATGTAACGATTACCGGTTTGACAATAAATCATGATAAAATTCCCCACGGTTAGTATTACCGTTTCATAATTTATTTATCATTAAAACCGTATTTGATTACCACGATCTGAACAACTGATGATAAATAAATACAATACAGCATAAAGCACAGTTTTAAGTAGCAGTCTCATTTGCGCACGGCACGCCGAGTAGTTTCGTTTTGTGTGAAAAGATGGCAGATGTTTTAAAAGAGCGCTAAGGGCATACCCAGCTAACAATTTTTGGTTCCCAGAACGTTCTGGGAACGTTAGGTTTTGGTTCCCAGAACGTTCCCAATTGGTTAGCCAGGAAAGTTTTCTTAATGTAACTAGAATCCCCTGTAGGTGGGGAACGTTCTGGGAACCTATCGGGAACGTTCCCGCAACGTTCTGAGAATGGTCCCGGAACGTTCCCTGTAGGTTCCCAGAACGTTCCCCTAACCTACAGGGAACGTTCTATTTACGTTAAGAAAACTTTCCTGGCTAACCAATAGGGAACGTTCTATTTATGTTCTTAGAAGGTTCCCTGAAAGTTCTCTGAAGGTTCCCAGAACGTTCTCCTAACCTCTTCATTCCGATACCGCTGCCGTATGTCAGCACTCCCGCGACCCCGTAGTAAGCAGCATGGAAGACGGCGGATGTGGACCTCAATAATCACTACTACAAACCATGTCTTGTTTTAAACTATTGTTTAATCCTTACAGATATTTAGAGCACATTTAGCCATCATAAGGCGCATTAAATGACATTAAATTATCCTTTAATATGCTAGATTTGTTTTATTCGTTAATATATAAGATTAGAAGTACCATAACCCAGATTTTGTTTATTAAAGCACCAAATAACACTGACTTCAACAAAATATTGGATTTTAAAAATGTGAATTTTATTTTTACAGACATTGAAAACGAATAACATTTATTTGACTTTACTTAGAATAATATTACATTCGTTTCTTACCACTGAATTAACGACGATGTTTCTCTCTTTTGGTCGGTACACAAAAACTTCTCCGTTAACATCATGTTCTCTTCAATTAGACGTGTCAAATTTCCCTGAAATCACAATATTTACTCTCGTATATATATATTAATTATAAGTAATTATTCATTAAAGAGATCAATCAACGAATGTTAGTCAGTCAGTAAAACGAAATGACCGTTAATTTTTAAATTAGGCGAGTGCGCGGCTTTCTGTGGAATGCAGGATTAAGCGCGTGCTAGAGAAGCGCGTGCAGGTTCGAAGAAAAGAAATATAAAAACAAACTAAGTGTTAATGATATGATTTTCTGACTAACATTGGCTAACATAACAACTTAACATTGGCTTAATTTTAGCTATAAAATTGGAATTAAATTACAATTATAATGCGATTTGACCACTTTGATGTCTACACTTTATTAAACGCTTATTTCAGACATGAAATTCTGCAAAAAATTGTTTGTTTATGATGAAAAAGTATACATTTCAGCATTAGAATGATCAGAAAGATCTGCCAAGTTTTTACACGGATATGACAACTAAAAAATAACCTGCAGGGAACGTTCCGGGAAGGTTCCCTGTAGGTTGTAAAAATGCAATCTAAAAATAACCTGCAGGGAACGTTCTGGGAAGGTTCTTTTTAGGTTATAAAATTAAACCAAAAAGTAACCTGCAGGGAACGTTCTGGGAACGTTCCCTGTAGGTTATTAAAAAGAGAACCTACAGGGAACGTTCCTAGAACGTTCTCATTTGGTTCCCAAAAAAAATAACCAAACGGGAACCACGAGATAGTCTCCGTTCATTTTAACCAAAAAGAAATGCATTGCAGCTTTTACAACTTTGTTTTCGTTTTCATAGTTCATTTGAAGCCGTTTTGGGCATTATTTTAATGGTAAATGTCATTATTGTATGACAGGGTGCCAGCACGAATCCTCTCGGCTTGCAGCGGGCTTCCTCTCCCATATGATCAGATATTACGTATGTGCCCTCAAACATAGTCCTCTATACGCACGAATAACTGCTTATTGTAGACAGGTATTTATTAAATTATTTTATTTAGTGATGCGCAACTCTCATAGAAAGAATGTGTGTATTATTTGGTAACTAATGATTTGCAGTCCTTACGTTTCACTTTGCAATTGGGGGTTGGGCACCCACCGGCAGAAACATTAATCGGCAATTATAATGAATATTTAAATGAATTAATTATATGAATCAACCTCTAAGGTTCTGACTTTCTTCAGAAAAGATTCGACTGCATTTTGTTTTCATCTTCACTTCATGTAATATCTAAAGCAGTGTTCTTAATCGCAATGCTGCTTTATGGACGGAGTTCACGGAAGATGTAATTCAGCTTTTCCATAAGCGCCATCTAGTGTCATACAGTGGATTTACAGAGACTTACGTTTACATTCAGCTTGTGTGCAGTTTTTGTCGGGCCAAAAAACGGACTGAATTTGCATGCCCTGCTGTAGCCAAAATGTTGACTGCTTGATGAAAAACAAGCTTAATTCAGACCATTTATCTAGATTATTTATGGAACAGATAAGATACATATAATATTTTTTTTTTATTAAATCAATTATCATTTTGACCTAACCCTTTTCTTTATTTAAAAGCTGAAATTGTGAGGTTTATCCTTTTTTATGAAACTTTTTCCACATTTGAAAATTCAGATATTTGAAGATATTTGAGCATGCTATTTAGAGCAGTCATGTTGTCATTTAAATTAATGATTATGCAAACAAAAATCATTTTATTTGTTGTTTGTTAATTTTAAATATAAAACTTGGTGAAGTGATTTACGTGTCAGTACTTTTTGAACATTTCCAGTATATTATAACAATACCGTGATAATACTGATAACCGTGATCATTTTGGTCACTATAATCGTGATAAGAAATTTTCACACCGTTACATCCCCAAAATACACATATTTCTGAAAATAAATAAATATGTATTTTTTTCTTTTATAAAATCAATTAATCAGACATGTTTTGATGATTAACATTTAAGGTAACCATTTTAAACCATTTTAAAATTAATGGAAAACAGAATTTGGTATTTACTATTTTTTCATAGTGTAACAACGTTTTGTGCCACTGCTCTGTCAAATGAACTAAAATCAAAAGCACAATATGACTTTGCTCACACGATGAGTTCATGTTCCGATGATTTCAGAGTATCAGAAGAGGGGTGAGTCAGGTCATTGACATTTTTTCTTTGTTCAATTTGCACACTGAACATGGGTTAACTTGGAGCTCTTATTTTTGAACTCTCAAAGTGCACCAGATTAATGAATTTAACTTTAAAATATATAAAATTTTCTCCTGGGGGGCATGCCCCTGGACCTTCCTAGAAAGATCCAGGTTCACCCACCTGTGTCTAACAAAATCTTGCGTAAGTACAATGTTAGCTCCCATCCACCACTACTAGCCCCAGACGTTTTGCCACCAGCCCCAGATGTTTTCAAATCCTAGAAACGCCCCACGTGCCGATATTTACATTTAAAGCCATTATCAGCTAATTCCGATATCGGTCTGATAATATCATGCATTCCTAGCATAAAACGTTTTAAAAAAAAAATTACCTCAAAATGCTGAGTAAGTTGCATTAGGATGTAAAATGTAAATGTAAAGATATTTCTTGCTCAGTGTGTTCTTTGTGAATTGGAACGTACCTTATCAAAACTAGTCAACCATCAAAAAAAAAATCTTCTCCAAAAATATTAAGTTTTGGGAGCAACCCATTGAATATTTCATCACAGTTTATTTGTGATATCACCCTGAATTTTTTATAAGCAAAGTGCTTTAAAGCCACTGGTAAATAATGTAGAAGTAGTTAGAAATAACAGAGGAAACAAAACTCCATTTTGCTCGTAAGAACTTCAAAGAGAACAGAACACTCATTTGCGTTCCAGTGAAACTGTCAATTCACTTCAAAAGAACTAATAAAGAGGAACAGAAACTACTAAGTGTTAGGTTGATTTTATAGATGGACTGACTGCAGAAAGCAGCTAAGTCTTCCAGGAATTCACATGAGTTTTAGAGCATAGCCGCATACAGAGCTCGGTGTAATCTCTATTATGAGCACATGAAATGCTGTGCAATATTAAATTAAAGGCTTCTGACAGAGTTAATGCCCATGGGGACTCGGAGCACAGCCTGATGGTCATTTTACACGCTTCTGACTTTCCAAATAGTTATGGAGGTGTGAAGGTCTATAATTAAGTGAGACTGTGCTTCATTATACGAGATTGGGTGGTTGCATGAATGTTCTGTGAGGGAATTATAACAACATGGTCACTGAGAATATGACCATACCTGAACTAAAAAGCACCATGTTACAGTAACAGTATCAAATGGTATTAACATCCCTTTAATATAATTCATAGAATACCACAATATTATGGTACATGTCCAGAAAACTTCATAAAACCATACTTTTTTTTTTGAAAGAAACATGCTCTTTTAGATCAGTTTAGCATGGCCACATCATATGCGATAGGTGATTATCATCTACTTTTATCTGCCAGGAAAGTCAAACCGCAAAACACAGAGAATCATCAAATTATCAGCTTTTATATGCTTCATTCAGCTCCTCAAAAAAAATGACTCATAATGACCCCCACCAGCAGCTGATGGAGCCGTCATCTTTTTCCTGAGAGCACACGTCTATGAGCTCATTCTGGTTTCATCTCATCTCATGTCATGAGACTGTGTGGGAGTCTGTCAGCCCACAGTTATAGTGGAAGTTTCCACATACTGTGTTTGTGCAGTTCAGTGTGGAGAACGAGACGGGTTCAGTCTATGGCCCGCAGACAAAGACGGTCTGCCCTAAAAAACGCATGCAAACTCAAACACGTGATAATTATAACAGTGATAATAATTATATGCTGATGAATAAAATAAATGAACTATTATTATTATTCCACCACCACTACCATATAATATAATATAATATAATATATGTACTGTTATGAATCCAAATAACAATAATCATCATTATTTTTTAAAACATATTATTACATACAGTAATCATCATTATATTTTAAACAATTTATGATTGAAAACATCGTTAGTTTTTAAAAATTAAAAAACTACTATTACCACTACAGTTAGTGCTATATTATATTATATATTTACTGTTTGTTTAAAATAATATAATATGTGTACTACTATGAATTAAAATAATACTCATCATTTTGCTTACATATTATTATATACAATAATCATCATTATATTTTTAACATACTTATAATTAATTTTATATATAAATATATTTAATATATAGACATAACATTTTTCTTAAATATATCCATGCATGTGTGTGTATTTATATATGCATAATAAATACACACATATATTATGTAAACAAAAACTTTTATTTTGGATGCGATTAATTGCGATTAACTGTTTGACAGCACTAGTTTTTAATCATTAAAAACTATTATTAGCTATTACCACTACAACAATGTTTTATATTATATATTTACTATGCATTTATAATATAATAAATATAATATAATACATGTACTACTACAAATTGAAATAACAATAATCATTAGTTTTTTGATAACATATTATTTTATATAATAAACATATTTTTAACGTACTTTATTTAAAAAATCATTAGTTTTTAATAATTAAAAACTATTATTGTTAGCACTATAGTGATTATATTATATTATACATGTACTGTTTTTATAAAGTAATATAATATAATATGATATAATAAAATATTATATAATAATATATAATAATATATGTACTACTACAAATCAATTAACAATACTCATTATTTTTTAACATTATATATAATCATATATTTATATATAATAATTATTATTAGTTTTTAAACATTATAAAGTAATATTATCACCACTACAGTGATATATTAAATATTTACTGTGTTTATAATATAATATTATATAATATATGTACTACTACGAATCAAACAACTATATTCATTATTTTTAACATATTATATATAATAATTATCATTAGTTTTTAATCATTATAAGGTAATATTATTACCACTAGTGATGTATTAAATATTTACTGTGTTTATAATAATATAATATAATATAATATAATATAATATAATATAATATAATATAATATAATACTGTAATAATAATAGTAATAATAATACAATTACAACACTATTATTATTATTATTATTATTATCACTACAAAATAATTAATTGCATATCATATTTTCTATGTGTTTATAAACACTATACTGTAATACATCTGTCTTCTACAAGTGCCACAACTACCCCAAAATAATCATCATCATCAAAATGTATTACCCATTTAAACAGACGGCTGTTTTGTGGGTGTGTACTGGTATTCACTGTGTTATGGGGACCAAATGTCCCTGCAAGTGTAATAATGCCAAAACAGTTGTTGTCCTTGTGGGGACACTTTTTGGTCCACATGAGGAAACAAGCTTATAAATCATACAGAATAAAGTGTTTTGAAAATCTGATAATGCCTGTAGCTTTGTGTGAGGGATAGTTTTATGGTAAGGGGATAGAAAATACAGTTTGTACAGTATAAAAACCATGAAATGTCCCCATAATGATAGGAATACCAGTGTGTGTGTGTGTGTGTGTGTGTGTGTGTGTGCGCATAAAACTGCTTTAATCAAAAGGTTACAGCACATGTTGGGATGGGTAGTGATGATGATTATCGGATGTTGCATTAAGCCAAATACTCATTATCTTATATTGTGTGTGCGTGTGTGTTGAATAGAGTCGGGATTAAAGGAAGGTAATCTGAACCTCCGTCTCACAGCATCCCTGCTAAACTGAGCCAGTGTCCATCCGCCCGTCCAGGACAGAGGATCAGCCTCCGTTAATGCCCGGCAACAGTGATGTTGCTAGGCAGGAAACACTCCTGTCTGCTCAATACACGAACCACAGCAGGGACACTGCACTGCATTTACATGAACAATCAAATGAAATAAAGAAAAAAAAAATCCAGGGACAACCTGACTACCTGTCTGTCTAAACTAGGCCAAGTTTACTTAATAATACTGCAGACAAATCCTCTACAGCAGGATCAGGACAAAGATCCTGAAGCTCAAAGAGGAAGCAGAAAAAGCCATAGTGATAGAGTAACACTGCCCCCATGTGACCGGCACACAGCCAATGAAAGCCATTAGAGAACTATGATTTATTGTACCAGGGAATAAAAATCACAGAAATAAAGTTATTGTAGAGCGTAAATCACATTTAAAAATTATGCTTATCTCAAGCTTCTATCCACGAAAATCAAGACCAACTGTTATCTCGATGTCACACTGTTTATGTGCTCACAGAATGAGCCTAGTTGTTTTGATGAACTGAAAAATGTGTTGTAGAGTGTGAGCATGTTTGAGCGTTCCTGAGGGATTGTTACTGTATGAGAGCTGCGTGTTGTTTTTCTGTGAGCTGATGTAAAGGAAACGTCTGCTGCGTGACCTCTAGTCCTGTGGATGATGTGTGCAAAGCAACTGTCTGATTTCAGCTTTCCTGCACTGCCACCTGCTGTGCTCACAAAACGCAGAAAATGCCTATATGCATCAAACAAGAGCACCCTTAAAACGCTCCAGTTTAGGGTTACAAAGCAAAAATCTTGTTGACAACTTAAGATAGATTCCATATAACATAATGTAATATAATATAATATAGTATAAGGCAATTGTAATAATAATAATAAATAGTCTATTAATATTAACATTTGTATTACTAAAAAAAAATAAGCTATATTATATTGTTATATTACATTATATTATTATAAAGAAAAAATACTGTAATAAATGTAATATATATAATATATATATTGTAATAATAATAATAAATATTAATATTAAAATAATTACTAAAAAGTTGTATTATATTATATTATATAGAAATTACTACTGTGATATAATTACACTGTATATATAATATAATATAATAAATAGCAATTGTAATAATAATAAGAGTAAATAGTCTATTAATATTAAAAAATTAAGTTATATTATTATATGATATCTTATATAATAAAGAAATAACTACTGTAATAATATAATATATAAATAGCACTTGTAATAATAATAAACAGTTTTAATATTAAAATAACTTATTACTACTAAGTTGCATTATATTATATTATTACAGTAGTTACTTCTTTATAATAGAATATAGAAATAGCTATTGTAATAATAATAATAATAATAATAATACTAATAAATAATAATAATAAATATTATTAATATTAACACAATTTCTTATAATACAAAAAACTACTGTAATAATATTAATGCCTTCATGCATTAAACAAGAAAACCCTCAAAACGTTACAAGTTAATAATAATAATAATAATAATAATAATATAAAAGTAATCATATAAAATATAAATTTAAATTAATATTAAGAATTTTTTTTTAACAAAAAATTAAATTATTATATTATATTATAAAGAAAAGACTACTGTAATAATAATAGTAATAATAATAAAACAACAACAACAACAGTATATGCATATTATTTTTGGAATTTTTTTTAGATATATATGTATTATTTAAAGTATGTTCATATAAAATAATAAAACACAATATTTTTAATAACTATTGTAATTATAACAATAAAAATAACAATAACAGTCACATAATTACAATTAGTTATATTATTATTATTATTATTATATACAGTATGTTTATATAATACAGTATAGTGGTAAATTATAATATAGTACACAGAAATAACTACTGTATTTTTATCTATTTTGCTTTAGAGTTTATATATATATATATATGTATATATATATATATATATATACACTACCGTTCAAAAGTTTGGGGTCAGTAAGACTTGTAATAGTCTTTAAAGTAGTCTCTTATGCTCATCAAGGCTGCATTTATTTGATTAAAAATATAGAAAAAAAACAGTAATATTGCAAAATGTTTTTACAATATAAAATAATGTTTTTTATTTTAACATACTTTAAAATAGAATTTATTCCTGTGATGAAAAGCTGAATTTTTATCAGCTGTTACTCCAGTCTTAAGTGTCACATGATCCTTCAGAAATCATTCTAATATGCGGATTTATTATTAGAATGATCAATGTTGGATAATATCAACAGTTGTGCTGCCAAATATTTTTTGGAACCTGTAATTTTTTTTTCAGGATTCTTTCATGAATAACAAGTTTAAAAAGTACAGTGTTTATTCAAAATATAAATATTTTATAACAATGTAAATTATTTATTATTAACTTTAATAAACTTTTAATTATTAACTTAATACATCCTTGGTGAATAAAAGTATTAATTTCTTAAAAAAAAAAAAAAAAAAAAGAAGAAAGAAACAATAAAAATGTACTGACCCCAAACTTTTGAACGGTAGTGTATATATCACACACATAAAACGTACTGTAAAATTATGTTCCATGCATGTTTTATACCATCTAATGTAATAGTAATATAAATGTATCACAACATCAGAAGATGATTATTGTAAGCACTACCACTTTTTAAAAAAAAAACATTTATAATAATAAACTAAAAATTATTATTATTATTACTGTTATCATAATCTATTGTAAAGACATCAAAACATGAGATAAACTAAAAGGGATCCAATGCTGCAACGACCAACATCAGCACACATTGCAAAACATGGAGGTTTAAACATACCTCATACTTGAATGTTGCATCGAGCAGAAGTTCAGGAAGCATCTTCTTCCCGAGCTCCTGACTCCCCGCATCAGAGACGTAATGGAGAACCAGCATCTCGTCCTCCAGGAACCGTCCGTGTTTGGCCATGGAGCGCATGGCCACCTGAAACTTCTCCTGCAAGCTCAAGCTCCTGTCAACCTTGGTGAACATCATGAGAGCATGAAAGCGTGATGGCTTTCCCTCCAGGTCATCTCCAATTCCCATCCTGCTTTCTGGATGCCCAGACCGGATGTCTACAGAAAGATCTGCATCATCACGGTTGGTATTGTGGCTGGCTTGTGTTTCCTTGATCCGTTTTGTGGTGCTGGAGAAGTTCTGCTTTTCGGAGCCAAAGTAGTAGAAAGCCACCACTGCCAGAGCTGCAGCAAAGAGCAACATGATCTGATAGGATCTAAAAGTGCTGATCCTTCCCATGGTGACTGAAAGCAGCCGCAGGACACCCATGGGGCCACTTCTGCATGCACTAAATAGGTCAGGATGCCTTTTCTTGACAGTTCGTAATCTCTGCACACCTTGAGTGCAAGAAACAGGAATTAATCAATTATGTTTTCCTAATGTTGACCGCACAAATCTTGTATATAAGTTTTGAAGACTTATAGCGATATGTCACATGGAGAAATTTCACGAAACTTTCATGGCGTGTTTTTGACAGACGGACATAACGACATTACGTAAAGACATTAAGTAAATTATGTCACAATTCAATTTTTGAGTGAACCGTCCTTGAAAATCATTCAATGACGACATAACCAAGAAGCCTTCAAAGGTGTCAGCTCTAATGCAAGTCAGCAGAGGAGGTTCTTGTATGTATGTATATTGATTCATTTTGCTGCAGAATGGCATGTAAGCAACAGTTCATGCACATGATGGTATTGAGTCACTCACCGCGGTCACATGACGCGTTCAGCAGCGTGCCATAACATCCGTCACTGCTGCTGAAAGCAGACGGTTTTGCAGTCGATTACCAGAAAACGAAGGGAAAAATTAATTTGTAAAGATAGAAGAAATGTGCAGACACGAGACATCTAAACACTTGCGCGTCTTACATCACCGGAAGTTCAATCGTTCATAATAAAAGACTCGCTATCACGTGGTACGTCAAACATCTTTTTATTGCTTTATTTTTAAAGTGCGACATGGATAAAATAAAGGATGATAGAACCTTATTTTAACCAAAGAATTAAAAAGTGTTATTTAATGTTGAAAATGTTAATTAATTATGTGACTTATTTTGTTTCTATTTCGTTATGGATGACTTTTTGCTGCTAAAACATTTTGTATATTATATTATATTATATTATAAAGAAATAACTATATAATAAATAATGAATAGTCTATTAATATTAATATATTTTTATTACTAAAAAAATTGGTTATATTATATTATAAAGAAATAACTGTAATAATAATAATAGCCTGTTAATGTAATTTTTATTACTAAAAATGTATATAATATTATATTGTAAAGAAATAACTATATAATAATAAAAATTATAGTCTATTAATATTCATATAATTTTTAATACTAAAAAATAAGTTATATTTTATATTGTATATTATAAAATACCTACTTTAATAATAATAGTCTATTAATATATATATATATATATATATATATATATATATATATATATATATATATATATATATATATATATATATATATAATATAATTAATAAAAAGAATAAAAAGTAAGTTATAGTATTTTATATTATATTATAAAGAAATAACTACTGTAATAATAATAATAAAACCAACAACAGTACACGCACATTAGTTTTGTATTTGTTTTTTTATTTATATATGTATTAAAGTATGTTTATAGTATAGTGTAAAGAAATAACTATATAATAATAATAATAGTCTATCAGTATTAATATAATTATTACTAAAAAAGCAAGTTATATTATAAAAATAATAATAATAATAATAGTCTATTAATATAAATTTTATTAATAAAATAAGTTATATTACATTATAATATAAAGAAATAACTACTGTAATAATAATAATAATAATAACAGTCTATTATATAGTGTATACTGTTTTATATAAACATACTTTAAATAGTATATTTATAAATAAATAAAAAACAAATACAAAACTAACGTACTGTTGTTGGTTTTATTATTATTATTACAGTAGTTATTTCTTTACAATAAAACATAATATAACTTAATTTTTTAGTAATACAAAATTATATTAATAGACTTTTATTATTATTATTATATTACAGTAGTTATTTCTTCATAATATAACTTATTTTTAGTAATAAAAAAAATGGATTATAATTATTTGTAATATAGTTACAGTTTATAATATAGACTTTTTATAGATTTTTTTGATGCTAAAACACTTTCATTACAAAAGAGAAAAATATGTATCACACACCCACAGATGAGCAGATTTTTATATATTTGTCATTTAACAAAATCATTTAATTTAAACAAAAAAATAATATTCTTAGTAAGAATACACACATTTTATAGATTAGTTATAAAGCCTGAGATCACTTTGAAAAATCAATTTAAAAATAATTTGAACATTAAATTTTCAAATAAGCTACTTTTGAAATATATTTGAACATGTATATATAAACATGTATACAATCAATCAGATCCATGCAAAATTTCTTGAAATATGTTTATTTGTACATAGTCACATAACACTCAAAATATTGAAGACAGACTGGATACAAAGCTACTTTTGAACTGAGGTGCACAATGAAACCGAACAGAAATGAAGATGAGGCTTTGTAACTGATGGCAGTTTATAGATGGTTTCTACAGAGTGCAGTCATAGGCCAAAAATCCCTTACATCTACCAAAAAAACAAACAAAAAAAAAAAAAAAAAAAAAAAACTTTTTAAACTTTTCATTTTTTCATTTTTTTTTTTTTTTTTTTTTTTAAATCTCATGCAATGAAGGAAAGAGGTAAAGAAAGTATTTGGCCCGCTATATATAATAATTTCATAATAATGATAGTAAAGAAAATTATATCTTTATGACATCATAATCCAACACATAAATGAGTAAAATGCAACAGCAATACAGAGAGAGAAAACGTAACCACTCAAAGCATTTTGAAAACAAAAACAAAAAACAAAAAAAAAACACTTTGACCTTCCATTAAATAGAATTTTCTATATCTTCCATCTTTTTAGACTTCACATAATAGCAAATGTATGTTTATTTTTCTTTAAATTTAAATGGTCATCTTTCTCTCTTTTTATTGGTGTAGTAGAGTTTCGAACTGTAAAGAGACTCCAGACCAAACCATTAAAACATTCACAATCGGTATGAAATTGCCTATGCAAGTAAACCTTCAGTGCTATGTAACATTAGTCGACACAAAGACGGTTATGAGCGATGATTTTCAAGTACAACAACTGAACATTACGCCGTTTTTTCTCATTTTCCTCTGTCATACAAAAGACGCCAGAATTAATGCATCTCAATAGTTCGTTTCCAAGTCATTAAAATGATTAAAAACTAAATCAGATCACATCAGACGTTTGTGAATGGGCTTTTTAAGCGGGTCCAGCCCAAATAGATCTGTAACCTGTACAGACACACACCAAAAAAAAAAAAAAAAAAAAAAAAAAAAAACATGTAGTGAACAGAACCATGCATTAAATGGCTTTAGGAGAGCTAACATAAGGCTGCTTACCACGACTAAGCTCTAACGTAGCTGATCTCAGTTTCAGGCAGTAAATAAGCACGTAGGGTTTAAAAAACACATGCAGGAGACTAAAGCGTTCAGAAGGCAAAGAGAGAAAGAACAAAGAACGCAGGAATACAAAGTGCAAGAACCACCTGCATACATCAGTCTGACGCCAAGTGTATCTGTTCATTTGTTTACTGCATATTACAACGTTTACAAAAAGAAAACAAATGCATAAATGTGGAATACTACAAGAGTAAGTACTCAAGACACTATTTTAAACTTAAAAACAGTAGAAAAACAAACTGTCTTTCATAATGATTTGCATTGTTTGATGCTGCCCCGTATTTAAGCTCAGCGATCAGATTGTAAAGTGGAAATGAGCGTGTCGTTTCCTTCAGCTTTTCCTACATCGATTGATCAGATTTGTATCTGATCTCAGGTGGTTATGCAAGTACGATCACTGACTTTCCTCTTCAGCGGCGTGAGAAAAATAGTTCTCAGGGGTTTCCTGCCAGTAGCAATACATCCATTTAAATAGCACGATTGCACCTTATTTGTAATAGTACATTTTCACAGCTTTAAAGTAATGCGGAAACACGACAGGGGCTTGGATTAACTGACAAGAGCTGGGGAGGTACAGAAAAAGAAAATGTCGATTTGTGTCAGTTTATGTTGCTCCAAACATAAACTGGATTTTTGGATTTCTGGAACAACATGAGGATAGGTAAGTTTTTCACCTGAACTATTTTTTTTAAATGTGATTTTTTTTTTTATTGGATTTCGACCAGTTCTGGAATCTTGCATTACGATCCAGTTCAAAACGGTGAAGCTAAAGTGTCTTTGTAGTCCAAAAAGCTGGTAAATCAACAGGTGAAGTGAGCAGCTCGTCAGTAACACTGCCATTCTGGCCCTAAGCAAGGCACTTAACCTGACTCTAGAGGGCGCTCATTAGTTAGTTAACTAATATGAACTACCTGTATTTACTCTTCTCTTCTCTAGTTCGCTCAGCCCTGTAACACCACATCTGAGACCTCCTGCACCATGAAACATTCGTCGTACATTGCCGCACTAATGAAAAACAAAGAGACAAAGAGGAACAGAGTGCGCGTATATACACTTACACATATGCATGTATGTATATTAATGTATCTGTCATTATAATGCACTGTAATGTAGTGTCATCGGCAAATTCTATTTGACCAGTGTCATCTAAAGCATCTAAAAGCCATTTTACCATCTAAAACATCCATTTCGTCCATAGAATCTTTCATCATAATGTTTGAATACATAGCACCATCTGTTTTAAAAAGACAGTCAACCCCAAAATGACCCTTTGTTGATATTTTGATCAGTTCCGGGTTCACCTCCGTTTTCCACTCTTGGTTTAGCTACCAACATTTACAATAGAATAACAAAAGAACTCATTTTTGGGTGGACTATCTTTTTAATGCTTCGCACACAAATTACGGGTTGTAGTTGTAAAAAAAAAAAAAAAAAAAAAAAAAGGCAGGCTAGTAGGAAACGTCTTGCTAGCTTTAGTGTAGTAGAATAAAGTACCCAGAGATACGCCAACTCAACAGAAGGGGAGAAAGGCTATTTTGTTCTTTCTTAACTGCTTAGCGTCAAGCGATTGCTTTCCTGTGGCATGCAAGGGCACATGGAGAAGACTATCCATTCATCCATTCATACTAAGCGAGTGTATTAAGGCTTCAGATCTGCACGCTGCCAGGGTATCTCGTAGGACAATCGTTACTCTGCGCTGTTCAATCGCACCGGACAACCAAGAAAACACAGAGAGCTGATAACCTGGATTCCTGTGATGTTTCGCACACTGGAACTGGAAAAACATCATTGATCTGTAAGGAATAAAAATGAAAATATACGTCCTGATTAGTGATAAACCAGTTAAATACAGTTGAAGTGAAAAGTTTGCATACACCTTGTAGAATCTGCAAAATGTTAATTATTTTAGCAAAATAAGAGGCGTCATACAAAATGCACGTTATCTTTTATTTAATACTGACCTGAATAAGATATTTCACATAAAAAACTTGTTACATTTCTAAAAATGACCTTGTTCATGATGTTTTTTTGTTTGTTTTTTTTTCCAAGTGATAGCTGTCCATGAGTTCCTTGTTTGTCCTGAACAGTTAAACTGCCCACTTCATAAAAAATCCTTCAGATCCCACAAATTCTTTGGTTTTTCGGCATTTTTGTGCATTTTAACCCTTTCCAGCAATGATTTTGAGATCCATCTTTTCACACTGAGAACAACTGAGGGACTCATATGCAACTATTACAGAAGGTTCAAATGCTCACTGATGCTTCAGAAGAAAACACAAAGCATTAAGAGCCAGGGGGGTGAAAACTTTTGGAATTCGAAGATCAGGGTACATTTAACTTATTTTGTCTTCTGAGAAACAAATACACATCTTCTGTAGCTTCCTAAGGGCAGTACTAAATGAAAAAAAAAGATATTTAGGCAAAATAAGAAAAATTCAGTTCAAAAGTTTTTACCCCCCGGCTCTTGAAGCATTGTTTTTCCTCCTGAGGCATCACTGAGCGTTTGAACCTTCTGTAATAGTTGCACATGAGTCCCTCAGTTGTCCTTAGTGTGAAAGGATGGATCTCAAAATCATACAGCTGTTGATGAAAAGAGTTAAAATATCCAAAAGAAACCAAAGAATTTGTGGGACCTGAAGATATCACTAAAAGAAAAACAGCTGTGGATCATTCAGGTAACAACACAGTACTAAATATCAGGTGTATGTAAACTTACACAGGTCATTTTTATAAATTCAACTATTATTTTCTCTTGTAGACTATATGTAAATGTCTTCTATGTGAAATATCTTATTCAGGTCAGTACTAAATAAAAAAAAAAAAATAACAGGCATTTTGTATGATCCCTCCTATTTTGGTAACATAATTAACATTTTGCAGATTCTACAAGGTGTATGTAAACGTTTGACCTCAACTGTATTGTGTAAAATAAGGGAAATACTTAATCAGCACTCATCTGCTTATGTATCACCATCAGTACTGGCCATCAAACCAAAAAAAAACAAAAAAACATTGTAGTCGTAAAAATTAATATTTTTTTCTATCATGAAAAATCTACACTGTTATTGTGTAGCGAGTTGCGTGCATATTGAGAACACAAACCATGTCATTACCGATGTCTCTGAAAAGTCTGTATGAGGAGTACGAGACTCATGTAGTGCTACTGTGAGGCCAAAATGTGAGTTCGTAATAAAAAGGAAATAAAAATATTCACGTCCAGTGCATAATAAGGTATTCAGGCTATCAGTTTAGCTCGCTGTGCATATAAGGAAGAAAAGAGAACGAAATCTTGTCATCCGTCTATTATAAAGGCCCGTGCGGCCAACTGAACTCAAAGAACAGGAGCGCAATTCGAAAATCAGCACCATCAGATTCATACTGCTACGCCTCGGCTGCCTTTCGGGGGGGTTAGTGTTGGTTTTGAGAGGAAAGGCCAGGTAGCAGACCAGAAAGTTTCATACCCTGTTTTTCTAGTGTTCTCAGAGGTTCCGTGCATATTAGAAGGCATTTGTAGTTTTAAACAGGAAGACATGAACATCCCCACAAAAGCTCCTGAAGAGTGCAGAACTTTTTTTTTTTTTCTTCGAAGGTTTGTTTTCCGCAGAAAAAAAATAATATATATTAATTACAAGAAGAATTGACTCTCCAGGAAAAGAGCAGCACAAGGGGGAGAGGAACCAAAAAAAGGTGGGAGCTATAATGTACAACCACTCAGGACAATGATGGGCAAGAGATGCCTCACATGGAGAAAAATAAACAAGAGGACAAAAAAAGACGTCCTTCCAGGTTGTTTTAGTGCTCTGAAGGTCATTTGTACATGAGGTTTGGGTGCTATGGTTCTCCATGGCATTAACCAGGCAGTGCATCCAAAAAAAAGGGTCTTATTTCTGCCTGTTATCCAGCCCTAAGTTCCACCAGGGGGGCGGGGATCTGTGTCGGCTCAGTTTTGGGCATGGTGTCGGATGGTGTGAAAGATCCAGTCCATCTTGGTGGTCCATCCGCCATGGTGAGCGTCATTCATCTGCTTCATAAAATAGTCCAGGGCTTCCTGCTCCGTTTTGTCCAGTGCCAGGGTCTTTCGGATGTAAGCGATGTCATCGAACGACTGCAGCTCTGGCATGCCTGAGCCCAGCATCATGGAGAAGAGATTTATGAAAAGGTTGGCATGCTGTCTGATAGCCAAGTAAGCCTTGTAGCACATCTCCTGGAACCTGCAGAGGGAGACAGAGAGACGTTAAGCTTCCCTGCTGCATCTATGTAAAGTCCTAAAACTCCAAAAGGAGTAACGGGTAATCAAAACATTTAAGAATCACAAGACTTTGCTGGTCACAAAGCTTGTTTTCAGCAATAACCCAAAAGTTCTTAAAAAAATCCTATTGGATTTTTGTCAGGGAGTAATGCTAACTTGTAACTTTGTTGGCCAACAAAATTACATCACCCCTGTGTCATCCAAGATGTTCATGTCTTTCTTTCTTCAGTTGCAAAGAAGTTTTTGGGGAAAACATTCCAGGATTTTTCTCCATATAGTGGACTTCAATCATGGCCAACGGGTTGAAGATCTAAATTGCAGTTTCAGTGCAGCTTCAAAGGGCTCTACACAATCCCAACTAAGGAAAAAGGGTTTTATCTTAACAAAACAATCTGCCATTTTCTAAAAAAAATAAATAAATTATGCGGTTGTCACATGCAGTAGGGATGGCTAGATACCATAATTTTGGCTTTGGTACAATACAAGAATGTGATACCTCAGTATTGATACTAAAATTGATGCCATAGGTAACAAATAACCAGCCTCAAAAGATAAAAGAATTAAAAACAATTTAGTAAGTAATTTTAACATACCAAACATGCATTAGTTCATTTATCATTTATAACTAATTATTGACCTAGATTAATAAGTGCTGTAATACTGTCAACTTACCTAATGAATTTCAACAAAGTTTGCTTTACTGTAAAGTGTTATTCTAACAAAGTATTCAATATCACGTTATTATCCATCTCTCTCTGATTGTTTTCAGATTTCGGACTCAGATAGCCAAAGAAAAGGCATTAGAGGGGTCATCGGATGCCCATTTTCCACAAGTTGATATGATTCTTAATGAAAAGTCTATAATATACTTTGGTTAAAAATTCTCAATGGTAGTGTAAAACAACACCCTTTTTACCTTGCCAAAATCAGCTCTGCAAAAACCATGCTGTTCTGGTCGAGGTTGCTTTAAATGTTAATGAGCTCTGCTCGCCCCGCCCCTCCCCTCCCTTCTCTCTGGAGTGACGAGCCTGTTTACTTTAGCCGCATTTAGCTGCTAAACTTGCTAACTAGCACATTATTAGGAAAGGCGATCGCAAAGATTCATAAAAAAAAACCTTATACTCACTTCTGCTGTAAGTAAGGTTGGATCACTGATATATGTAGATCGGGAGGCGCATTCTCTTCACAAACAAACGTAATCCACTGCATCTTCAGAGGCTCAGATGTCAGGAGTAAGTGACGACCACTACGTTCATTATTACATCCAGCAATACAACATCTCAAATCGCTCAATCTGAGATATTCTTGTCTAACTTACATCCCTGCTCCGGCATCAAAACAATGGAGGTCGGACTGTTACAGCTGATCTGAGGTAAAATGCTCATGTCAATCAACTATCGTGGAAGCGGCATCTGTCAGCACCACTGCATGGATTTTTATCATTATAGGGTAGATTTGTACATACACTGCCAACACACATTAATGTTCAAACAACATGTAAAAGTGAACTTTGCATCTGCTGACCCCTTTAAATATAAATCTCTCTCAGCTGCTTCATATTAGCGATCGGCAGTGCGGCAGAAACATTCCCTTCATATTAATGATACTATAATTAATATACCAAAACTCTTGCTTCATTCAAATTCAATTAATATTTGATTGTTTGAAATGCAAGTGCAAATATCATGTTACAAAAAGCTAAACTGGTTCTAGTGTGTCACGCACATTTGAGCTTTCATGTTTACTTCATCACATCTTACGTATGTGTGTTGATTAGTTGTAAATAAAAGTTAATTAAAACTGAATCTCTGAATGATGAATGATGCCCTCACCTGTCTCTGTGTTAGATCAGGATGAGCAAGTGACAAATGCTCCTGTGGCAACACAATTTAAAGCACATACTGGTGCAGTAAAATCAGCTCGTTCACCTTTATCTGTTTTGTACGCAAAATAATGTCATATTTCACTTCTAATGTCGTCTTTATTTACAAGTTTGGAGCACGTTGATGGAGTTTCATCTGTTTGATGATCCATCGTGTTGTTCTGTTGTCACGTTTACCCGTTTTGCAGCAATTTTGAAAGCAATGCCACCTACATGTGAACTTCAAAACAGCGGCGTATAAAATACTGAATTGATCAAAATGATAGTATCGAACTGTTTGAAAATATATACTGGTATTTTTCCAGTACCCGGTATACTACACATCCCTTCTAACGCGCAGTTAGTTCTTCGTTGGTGTACTTCGGTTCAAAAAGGCAAGACAGGGTCAAGAACTCCATCTAATTTTGTAAATGGTGTTTGATTTTCTTTACACATTCAGTTTGTAAACACTGGGTTGGTACTTCCGTCTGTCTCGCGTGCATGATTACATAATACGTGAGGTCGAGCTAGTGCAAAATGAGCATTTGTGTTTAAAAAGTAGAGATGCACCGATTGCAATTTTCTTGGCCGATTCCAATTTCCAATTTTTTTTTGTAAGTGTGACCAGCTGATACTGATTTTTGCAGATTCCGATTTTTTTTTTCTAAGAACTATAATTGACAGCATATACAAACCAAAAACTATCCTTTTTTCAATGCAAAAAAGATTTACATAATAAAAAAAAAAAAATGTATTAAACATTACAATTCCCCCAATCAGATTTTCTCTATAAATGCATTTACACTGCAAAATTTCAAATGCATAAATAATTGAATAAGATTAATGTTTTAAATATTGTTTAAACATACAAATAAGAAATGTTGGGGAAAAAAATGCAATGATACTTTTGAATATGAAACCAAACCACCAGTGAGTGGCGGCAAATGACTGTTTAGTCATTCATTCAATCGATTCATTCAAACGGCAGATTCATTCAGAAACGAGTTAAGTGTCTTTTATGAATGGGTTTCTGAATCATTGACTCCCTTGATTTGTTCAAAAATGTGGATTCATTTAGTAATGAAACACCGCTGTGTTGCGCAGAGACAGGCAGCAGTTCTGCTGTGGCTTTTATTGTAACCATTTACGTCACCAAAACTGAGCAGAAACAGTCAATATTGTGTCTAAAAAGAAAATGAAGTTCATTTTAACTTTATTTAACTACTATTGCATAAAATCAGTGTCACATTGCAATCATTTTGGTATTTAGAGAAACATTGTGCAATGTTGCATACCTAAATAATATATTATAAATACCTTTTTTTGTACCACAGTATGCATCTATAACTTTTTATGAGTGCTGTTGCACTCATTTGTTTTGATTTATACACGAGTGTCTCTCACACACTCACTCAGGCTGCGCAAGCCTCATCTGGCACGACACAAACACATTATCAGTCGCTGTAAATGTGACATCAAAACGGACCTGCTCGGAATTGGCAGACTGACCAGCCGGTCACCGGTTCGGCCGATTATGCAGAAAACCGACTAATTCCGGCCACTGGCCGGTCAATTGGTGCATCTCTATTTTTAAAAAAATTATTTAAAATTTTATTTTTCTTAGGAAATGACAATCGTTTCTCTAGATAATACCCTTATTCCTCGGCTGGGATTGTGTAGAGCCCTTTGAAGCTGCATTGAAACTGCAATTTAGACCTTCAACTCACTGGCCTCCACTGAAGTCTACTACGTGAAGAAAAATCCTGAAATGTTCTCCTCAAAAATCTTAATTTCTTTTCGACTGAAGACAGAGAGACATGAACATCTTGGATGACATGGGGCTGAGTAAACTATCAGAAATCTTAATTCTGGAAGTGAACAACTCCTTTCGTAGGAGGCAACATTAAAACATTTCACATATGCTTTTCATTAAAAAAAAAAATTGAGGTCAAAACTTATTTTTGAAGGTACACTCAAAGCCTGTCCTTCCACCAGAGACCATTTCCTCATCGGTTTAGTTTTTGCAAGTGAAGACATGGATGTCTACTCCTCTGACACAGTGACAGAGAACAAATCCTGCTTTTTTTAAAGCCTCCTTTGAGTCCCGACTGAAGCGGAGATTTGTTAGAAAGCGGAAGTCTGGAGAAGAGGCAGGAAACTTGGCAGCCGGCTGGCTGTCAGAGTATTGTTGGAGGAGGAAAGGCTGCTGGGATGAAGGCCCGAGAGGCCTATTTTCAAAGCCTCTATTGTTCAACTCAATCTCTAATTGTCTCGGATAGTTAGCTGCCTGCCAATTACTATGTTAATGTTGAAACACAAAGGATTTGTTTCTGTTAAGCTCACACTGGAAAATAATTGGCACACACGTACCTCTCAAACTCTCTGGTTTTAGTGCACTCTTGGGTTCCTCCTTTGCTGATCACAATTAAGAAGTCTTGAGTCAAGACGAACGGCACTCGTTCGCGCTTGTAGCCAAACTTCTTCTTCTTGTGGTCCAAAAAGTGACCAAAATCTATATGAAACAGCTGTAGGAACACAAGCAATAGTCAATGTCAGGACACTGATAAAGACTGAATGTTTCAATGACGTTAAGGCATGTAAAGATCAAGTTCGCACCTGCCCGTCATCCTTCACCATGATGTTACTGTTGTGTCTGTCACCGATGCCCAGAATGAAAGTAGCCACACAATAGCCAGCGCAGGATCGCGTAAACAAGTCGATGGCCATGTCGTACCTACTCACACAGATGATTTTTTTACTAGATATTTGAAACGTGCACTCAAAAATCTCAATTTGATTTTCAATGGTAAAATTTTTAATCAAAGAAATATTCGCCACTCACATCTCGCCTTTGTTCTTGTCCTTTAGCCACTGATGCAGTGTTGAACTGTTAAACTGCAGTGCTCCTTTTAGACCTCCTTTACATTGAATCTGCATGATGGTGTGGGAACTTCTCACTACCTCGATGAGACCCACACAGTCTCCAATAGACAAGCAGCCATAGGGAAGCATTCTGGGAAAACAAATAATTTGAGTTAATACAAGCTTTTCAAGCTCACTCTAAAAAAACAACTTGACATTAATACCTGATTAATTACTACATATTTGGCTGAACAGTGTTTTGGTTACCAGGCAAGATGTTTAACCAACACGCCTACGTACCTCAGGTCCAGCCCCTGATTTTGCCAAATGTTCTCCATTATTCTGATGATCTGTAGTGTTAGCATGTCTTGCCGAAGGTCTACAGGAAAGGGAAAAGGTTTTGTTTTTACAATTCAAAATAAGGACATTCATACTGAAAGAGGAAAAAAGAGAATAGAAATCTGACCATCCCCGTTCTTGAAGATGATCTCATTGTTTTGGAAGAGAAGTTCGGACATGATGTCAGGATTTTCCCAGTTCAGCCAGAGCGGTCTCTTGGCAGATGACATGATTCTACAGTCTTCAAGTCTACCATGCAAAAAGAAAAACAAGTCACAAATCAAAGAGACTACCGTTCAAAAGAGTGGGGTCACTAGGTTATATATATATATATATAGTTTCTGTAAGAAGTGCTCACCAAAGCAGCATTTCTTTGCTCAAAAACACAGTAAAAATTCTTATATTGTGACATTTTATTACAATTTCAAAAAACAGTTTTCTATTTGTATACATTTTAAAACGTAATTTATTCCTGCGATGCAAAGCTGAATTTTCAGCATCAATACTCCAGTCTGAAGTGTCACATGATCTTTCAGAAATCATTCTAATATGTTGATTTGTGGCTCAACAAACATTTATTTTTATCAATATTAAAAACAGAAGTTCTGCTTAAAATTTTTTGTTGAAACCATGATTTTTTTTAGAATTCTTTGATGAATAGGAAGTTCAAAAGTACGTTTATTTGTTTATTTGACAAAAATAAAGAACATTTTGTATCATTATAATTGTTTTTACTGCAATGCTTAAAGGAGAAGTCCACTTCCAAAACAAAGATTCACATATAATGTACTCACCACCTTGTCATCCAAGATGTTCATGTCTGTCTTTCTTCAGTCGTAAAGAAATTATTTTTCTTGAGGAAATTATTTCTGCATTTTTCTCCATATAATGGACTGGTAACGTGCCCCGATTTTGAACTTCAAAAATGCAGTTTAAATGTGGCTTCAAATGATCCCAAATGCGGTTGTAAACAATCCCAGCTGAGAAAGAAGGGTCTTATCTAGTCTAACGATCGGCTATTTTAATAAAAATAATACAATTTATATACTTGTTAATGCCAAATGCTTGTCTTGTCTTACTCTGCCTGGATTGTTTTTTTTCCAGTTTATGACAGTTAGGGTATGTCGAAAAATTCCCATCTCATGTTCTCCCTCAACTTCGAAATCGTCCTATATCGCTGTTTTACCTTTGTTGTTGAGGGTGTTTGATCTTCTTTGCACGTTCAATTTGTAAAGACTGGGTCGGAACTTCTCCAGCGATGTAGGATGATTTTGAAATGATTTTTTTAGTTGAGGGAGAAAATACGATTTGAGTTTTTCAACATACCCTAACTGTCTTGAGTCAGAATACTCCCAGAATTCAGGGAGAGAAAGGCAAGACAAGCGTTTGAGATTAAAAAGTATTTAAATTGTATTTTTAATTTTTTAATGAAAATAACTGATCATTTCGCTAGATAAGACCCTTCTTTCACGGCTGGGATCGTTTACAACCACATTTGGGATCGTTTGAAGCCGCATTTAAACTGTATTTTTGAAGTTCAAAATCCGGCCACCATATCGGTCCATTATATGGAGAAAAATTATGAAATGTTTTCCTCAAAAAACAATTTCTTTGCGCCTGAAGAAAGAAAGATATGAACATCTTGGATGACAAGGGGGTGAGTAAATTATTTGTAAATTGTTGTTCTGGAAGTGGAGTTCTCCTTTAATCAATTTTGTAATGAAACCGACATGTGCCGTCCCTGCTAAGTGAAAATGCATTCTCTCAGCTATAAATGCTGCACAGTGTGGTTCTCACCGTAGGTTACCCAGCTGGTGGGCGGGGTTGAGTGGAGAGGTGAAATTTTGGAGGGCATCCATGTAGTCCGGCCGCCTCATCTGCTCCACCAGGAACTTCATTTGCACCTAAAAAAACAAAACAAATACACTTAAATAAAAGTCAGTCAGTAAGTAAAAATATTATTCTAAAGTCAGCATCAGAGCAATGAATGATGATTTTATTTAAAGGATTAGTTCACTCCTGAATTAAACTTTCCTGGTAATTTACTGACCCCCATGTCATCCAATATATTCCAGGACTTTTTTCCATATAGTGAGCTCCAATGGGAGTCAATGTGTTGAAGATCCAAACTGCAGTTTTAATGCAGCCTCAAAGGGTTCTAAATGATCCCAGCCGAGGAATAAGAGTCTTATCTACCGAAGCAATCAGTCATATTCTAAAAAAATTAATTTATATACATTTTAACCACAAATCTTCATCTTGCACTAGCTCTGCGGTGCGCTTCTATGACTTCACGCATTACGTAATCACGCTGAAAGACCATGAGTGGTTAGTTCTTAGTCTGTGTACTTCGGTTCAAAATGGTAGGGTAAGGCGAAAAAAAAAAATCATCCGACACCTTTCTTTGCACGTTCACTTTGTAAACACTGGGTGGCTACTTCCACCTACGTCATGCTCATGCATGACCTTTCCAACATGACTACGCAATGCGTGAGGTCGAGCTATTGCAAGATGCTCAAAAAAAAAAAAAATAAAATAAAATAAAATAAAAAGGAGTATATAAATTTTGACAGAGTTTCACTAGAGTTTCACCCTTATTCCTCAGCTGGGATCACATAGAGCCTTGTGAAGCTGCACTGAAACTGCAATTTGGACCTTCAAGCTGTTAGTCACCATTGAAGTCCACTATATAAAGAAAAATCCTGAAATGTTTTCTTCAAAAATCTTAATTTCTTTTCGACTGAAGAAAGGAAGACATGAACCATCTTGGATGACATGTGGGTGGGTAAATTTTTAGGAAATTTTATTGATTTTTCTATTATCTAACCCCATTATAGATTTCCCACTACACCAGTTGCAATAAAATTAAATGAAAAATAAAAATGCATTTATCTTTTATTTTATTACATATTTAAAAAAAAAAAAAAAAGACTATTTGATCATTTTTGTTTCATTATTAATAGCTCCTAATTTTAAAGTTGTTTTCAGTGATACTGTTAAATTTTCAGTTATTTTTAGTTCATTTATTTTTAATCAAATTGCAAATTAATTTATTTATCCAAATGCTAACAGTTGTTTATTTGATTTATAACTTTTTTTCCAATTTATTTCCACATCTCCCAGTTGATTTATTAGATTCCTTAACTGATTTTTGTTAAAATAATTATGATTTGAGCCCCCACTGTGAGGAGCTTCTCACTCCTAAGAACAGAAAAGTCATTAGCCTCCTCAAACCTGACTCACAGCAACTGCAAAACAACTTAATTGGCTAATAAACTTTAACTCCTTCACATTAACAACACCGAGTGGGATGTTTAAGGTAATGCCTGAATGCTTTTTAAGGATCACCTCACAGATTAGATGTTGTATCCTCCGTAAATCTAATCTGAGAGCTACGGTTTCACTTGCAGAATGCGTAAAGACTCTCCTTATATAACCTCACGTGCTTATATGCCTACCTACTTCTAGGTGAGGTGAGAAGGTCAAAGGCTGAGTTTACCTTCTGAGTTTCATCCTTCTTCTCCTGTTTGAGAATGTCTGTGAGGTTGATGAGCTTCTCCATGGCTTCCACTTGTCTGCTCAGGTGCTTCAGGTACATGCCACATGCCCGGCAGTACGACTCCAGCAGCAGACCAAACCGCTGACTCACGGTTTTATTGTGCATTTCTGACCTGAAACCCCACAAGATCACAATGTAACTTGAAACATGATCATGATATTTAGGTCAGTGTATGTAAAACCCTGGCAGAAAAGAAAACAAAAAGCGGATATAGCTTACTTCAAATGCCAAAAGAAGAAGTGCCCAATCCTCTGGTTAGTAAGAGCTTTTTTCAGCAGAAATCGCACCAGTGGGTTATCAAGATACTGCTCATACTTCAAAACCTTTAACAAACAAAAAGTGAAACAATGTAACAACTTACCCAGGCATTTATAAATAATAACTGAGTCCTGACCATATCAGTCTTACCTGAACCAGCTGAATGAGGTACTGCGAGAGTTTGTCATCAGTCAGATACTTCTCAAGGCACCGAACTGCGAAGTCTCGGATCATTGGATCAGGATAGTTACAGTCAAGCAACTCCATGGCTTGTTCCGGCTTTATTGCGGGCCAGTCTTTAAGAAGGCAATACATCTGTGCAACTTCATCCCTGGAATTCCACTTCACCGCCAGCAGAATTTTGGGCAGGATTTCCGGAATATTTACACAATACTGCCTAGAGTAGAAAACACAAACACAGTTTTAAATCAACTTTTCTACCAGAAAACACCCAAAATGAGGAGAGCTAATGGGGGCGTTAGACTACCTGTGTCTCCATAAGAAGTCTTTTTCCTGCTCAGTGATCTCAGAAAGCGGGTCCCTGTTGCCTAGCTGACGAAGTTGCTCTATATCTGCCTCTGTCATTGCATGGTCTCGCGCCAGTCTGCTGCTCTGTAATTCAGATGAGAAACTCAATTAATAAGCACAGAACAAATTTCACAAAGAGAAATATCTCTGGAAAGGAAACTCAATTCATTCATATTTTATAAATATTTAACACTTACTTAGTGATATTTAAAATATTGCAATATTTACAAATGTTTAAAATATATTTCCTTTTTCCATTTATTTTATATACACTACCATTCAAAAGTTTGCGATCAGTAAGACTTGGAATTGATACTTTCATTCAGAAAAGGCACTTAATTATTCCACAAAAATAATATAAATATTGCGGTTTCTTGAGCAGCAAATCAGCATATTAGAAAGAACATCATGTGACACTAAAAAAAAATAAATAAAATAAATAAATAAATAAATAAATAAATAAAATAGAAAACAGTTATTTGAAAGTGTAATATTATTTCACAATTTTATTATGTACACTACCACTCAAAAGTTTGGGATCAGTAAGATGATGTTTTTTAGAAGAATGTTTTTTAAAGAAGCCTCTTATGCTCATCAAGGCTGCATTTATTTGATCAAAAATACAGAAAAAATCAGTAATATTGCAAAATGTTATTACAATATAAAATAATAGTTATTACTTTAATATACTTTAAAATATAATTTATTCCTGTGATGAAAAGCTGAATTTTCATCAGGTGTTACTCCAGAAATAACACTGAAGACTGGAGTAATGATTCTGAAAATTCTACTTTAATAACAGATATAAATTAAATTTTAATATAGAAAAACATAATTTTACATTGTAATAATATTTCACAATATTACATTTTTCTGTATTTTTGATCAAATGAACACGCCTTGATGAGGATAAGAAAAGTCTTTAAAAAAAAAAAAAAAAAAACAATCTTACTGATCCAAACTTTTGAGCAGCACTGTAAGTGACTTTTTTCAGAAACATTTTAAAAATAGTACTGACCCCAAACCCAAACTCTTGAACAACTATGTGAATAAACCTCAAACACAGTTTAGAAATGTTGAGATTTTGAGCAACAAACTTTGCAAGTCAGACCTAATATGACCTCTGTTGTCATTAAACAATGGTGTCTACTTCTGTAGAATTGATGCATCAGTGATTTTTAATAAGAAAGCAGTAGTTCAAAGCCTTAATGAATCGGAGATGAATGTTTTGAGAAAGTGAACAAGCACCCAGGACCCAAAAATGCTGCCAAAAAAAACTGTACAGTCACTGCTGCGATCTATTACAAAATCAAATGAATGAACATGATAATTAATAAATGGAGTAATGACACACACTCATGAGGTGACGGTAGAGAATGACAGAGAAGTTTCTCATGCTCCTTGTAAAGAGTATTAATAGCAGCAGGAAGTGTGTCACTATAATTAATTAATTAGGATGTGTGTCCGTAAGCTCACCTGTCCAGACTGGCAGTAATTGTATCCCATCTCCCTAGATATTATCCAGTTAGCGTGATCCTCAATTGTGGCCATGTCAGGGAACTTAACGGGTGAGCTGAAATAGTCGAACTCCAGCTCTAGACATGGGGTTTCCTAGAGCAAAAATAAACAAATATATCAATAAATGAAAAATACAGTAAAACACATTTATAAGAACCAATACAGTTTTACCATCTATGCAGATACACTCCTGGATTTTATATTAAGGCCATTAGACTAACATTTTTCTTATAAATTAATTTTAAAAAACTAAATAAATGAAATAAAAACAATACTGAATAAACAGATTTAGAATATACGCTCTTGATTAACCATGTCACCTCAGATTAGACAACAGAGGAATCGTATTAGAGCTTATTAAAGAGGCTCAGTGCTCAAAGAGGTTATGCAAGAGAGGAGGAAACCTTATTAGGGTTGGAGCCCGTGACCCCAATGGGGTTGAGAAGGTCTTCTAGGCCGTGTGGTACTGGCCACAGGTTCAGAGCCATCTTTCCTGAGACCAAAGTGTGTGTGTAGTCAAACAGGTTGACATTTCCCCATGCCAGTGGACAATGCTCCTGCACAAAATCATTTAAATGTTAATTTCAAAGCCCTTTTTTTTTTTTGGTTATATATATATTTTTTTTACATTTTAATTTTAGTTTTTCTACGTGCTTCTGTCATTTTAATTATTTAAATTGTGGTAATTTTAGTATTCCAATTTTAATTTTCAGCTAGTTGCAAAGATAACATTTGTAGTTTTTCTTTTAAATGCAACTTTTAACTGAATATTTAGATTTTATTTAAAAGATCAGAGAATAAACATTCCCTGATAATTTACTCCGCCATGTCATCCGAGATGTTCATGTCTTTCTTCCTTCAGTCAAAAAGAAATTAGGTTTTTGAGGAAAACATTCCAGGATTTTTCTCCATATAGTGGACTTCAATGGGGGTCAACGGGTTGAAGGTCCAGACTGCAGTTTCAATGCACCTTCAAACGGTTCTACATAATCCCAGCTGATGAACAAGGGTCTTATCTAGTAAGACGATTGGTAATTTTCAAAAAAAAATGTACATTTTATATACTTTTAACCACATATGCTCATCTTCCACTAGCTAGACTTCACGCATTAAGTAGTCATGTTGGAAAGGTCAAGCGTGACCTAGGTGGAAGTACCAACCCAGTGTTCACAAAGCAGACATGCAAAGAAAGTCAAACACCCTTTATACAAAAAAGGTAAAACAGTGATGTCAAACAATTTTGACGTTGGAAGAGAAAATGAAATGGAGTTTGTCGCCCTACCCTAATTTTTTGAACCAGAGTACACAGACAAAGCTCTAACCACACATGAATGTTTCAACATGATCACGTAATGTGTGAAGTTGCGGGCGCACATTGCAGAGCTAGTGCAAGCTGAGCATTTGTGGTTAAAAAGTATATAAAATTAAATTTTTTTAAGGAAAATTAATGTATCCCTCTGCTGGGATTGTGTAGAGCCTTTTAAAGCTGCACTGAAACTGCAATTTAGACCTTCAACCCGTCGGTTTTCATTGAATTTCACTATAAGGAGAAAAATCCTGAAATGTTTTCCTCAAAAACCTTTTTCTTATCAACTAAATAAAGACATGAACATCTTGGATGAAATGGGGGTGAGTACATTATCAGGATTTTTTTGGAAGTGAACTAATCCTTTACGCTTTATTTAAATTACAATAACAATACAGAAAAGCAAGTCATCACCTCTTTCGCCCCCTTCCTTCCTTTCACAGAGCAGATGGAGAGACAGAGACGAGCCGCCCGTGGGATGTCGGGAATGTACATGTCATAGGTCAGCCACTCGTTCCACCTGGAGATAGAGAGAGAGATGTCAGCATGTTATCAATTTTTAAAATGTATCATTTCGCATTTCAAATATCTAACACTTTTGGAAGTCATAAAAGTGCGTGACTTGAGGGGTCGGGCAACCTTCAGCCACCAGTGGCACACTGAGAGCAATCACTTGCATTTGAGAGAAATTAGTAAGACCAATTATCATGTGGCCAGGGCCTACAAGAATGAAGTAAATCTATTTACTTTTGCTGACAGCATGGACCTAGTGGTCTTGCACACTCTGCAGTGAACTTTGTATAAATGAGGGGGGTATTTTGAAATGAGGTTTTCTACAGAAAAAAGATGCGTGTAGTGTTTACGTCACAGTGATTACCAAGAAAAGGCTGCTGACTCAGGCACTAAACGTCCTTTGACATTTAAAGCCAACATAGCACATCTGCATACTTCATTTCACTTTGGTGAACTTACAAAGTAGTATAAAAGCCCATTTCAGCTATAGAATGAAAAATAAAGGTAACTGCAACTCTGACTTTATTTCTTACAATTCAAATCTTAAAAATTTAAATCTAACAATTATGACATTACATTGTGCAATTCAGACTTTTTTTCTTAGAACTGTGAGTTTATATTTTGCAATTGCATTTCATAACCATAATGTGTCAAAGTTATGAATAAATAAGCTTTCCATTGATGTAAGGTTTGTTAAGATAAGATACTAATATTGGATAATCTGGTATCTGACAGTGCAATAAATAAATAAATAAATAAAATAATGAGAAAATCATCTTTAAAGTTGTCCAAATAAAGTTCTTAGCAATGCATATTACTAATCAAAAATTAAGTTGTGATATATTTATGGTAGAAAATTTGCAAAATATTTTCATGGAACATAATCTTTACTTAATATCTTAATGATTTTTGGCATAAAAGAAAAATTGATCATTTTGACCCACACAATGTATTGTTGGCTACTGCTACAAATATACTCGTGCTACCTACGCCTGGTTTAGCGGTCAAGGGTCACGTTATTCTGTGCATTAATATGAAAATATAATGGAAAGCACCCAAAAAGATTTATTGCCCAAACACATTTTGTAATACAGACAGATCCTTTTTTCCATGAAATTAGGTTTCTGTATAAGAGATATTCTGACAAAAACAAAACCTGAATTGCAAGATGCCAACTCAAAATTGCAAGATATATACTCGTAATTGTGAAAAAGAAAGAATTGTGAGATCTAAAGTCTGAAGTCAGCTGTATCATAAGACCAGTGATCGCATGGTACCTTGGGTTTGAACACGGCACACGTTGTGTGTTGACATTATCACACAACTGCTCTCCACCATGGTAGATCCCTGTCCGCACATAAATCTGAAACAAAACGTAAAAAAACCAATAAGCAAGAAAACGCTAGTGCAAAAATGTCATGCAATCATAAAAAGAAACACGAACAGCTTCTCGTTTTTCACAATGTGAAACTTCTGCTATCTTAATAAACACTTCCCATGCGTTTTGTATAATGAAAATTTTCAGAATACAAAAAGCACCTTGTCAATGTCCCGAATATTCACATTAACGTATGTTGCACAGAGGACACGTATCCTCAAAGTGCTGTTGATGGTCCAGAGGGATTTGGTGGAGGCCTCTCCGTTCATGTAAGGCGTGGCGGTGGAGATGCGGCGGGCGTAGGAGGGCATGGTGAAGTTGTCCATAGGCAGCTGAGAGTAAAGACTGTCCTTGGACATAAGCATGAGGTTTGGCAGCCGACCCAGCATAATGCAACTCCGTACATACTGACAGAAGGAGAAAGAGAGAAACACACAGAGATTTCAGACATAAAGCCACATAATCAGCACATCTCATAGACAAGTCATCCAAAATGTCCAGAGCTATTTTTAGCGTCCTAAACACTAATTCTGGCAATACTTTTTGTTGGGATGACATAAAAGTTTAAATGCAGCCGGATACAGAGACTACTCATTTGCATTCTGTGTACTGGCTGGTTTTGAGATAATGAAAGCCTGGAACAAACACACGACCAGTGCCAAAACCTTAAAAAATCTGAGACGACTTGAAATTTCAGATGCCTAATTAATCAGTGTCCAGTATGAAAGCATAAATCTGAACTAAAAAAAAAGTTAAATTATGCGTGTTTGTGGTACTTCAGGCCCTAGATACCTTGTACTGACTGATGGGGTATTTCTCCAACAGATACTCGTCGCAGCCGCAGACTTTCAGGATGTATTTGCCCTGATATTCTTGCACACACATCTTTAGCTGCTCGGCCGACAGCAGCATGCTCCTAGTCTTCTTCCTGATGGCTTCGGCGATCACCTGCTCAGGTACGCAGTCGTGATTGATTTTTAGTGTGTACTTTTGCTTGTCGTTGTTGGGAGAAACTATCACCCAGATAACTACAATGATTTGACCTGGCACACAAAGAAGAAGATCAGAGCGTTAACAGGAACAGCATTATTGAATCGATTCCCTCAGGCATCAAGCATGTGAGAACAAACAATTAATCCCACATGGCAACTGAGTGTGTTAAAAAGAAAAGCTGGATATTGAATGCATCCCAATGAAGTTGTCAGGGAATTAATGTAATGGAGTTGTTGTGAATGCATTCCTCTAGGCAAAGAGGAAACTGAGGGCGAAAGCAAAAAAAAACAAGCATCATATGCTTCATGACTACTACTATTACAACATAGGCCCATTCACATATGAAAGTAAACAGCACTGCAGCAATAAAAAAAACTTCCTGGAATGACTCAACACTATGAAGATAGGCTATAAACCATAAAGAAACATTCCATGCTATTTTCAACCCCAGAATCAATGTGCCGCATCTGTGGCATGCTGTCGATTACCACAGTCAATAATGTCGATTGGTCCGTCAGTGTATATTAACAAAAACACAATGAAAGCCTAGCAGGCAGTTGGGCAGCACCATTAATAAATGTTTAAAACAGGCAAATATCCCACTGTTTTGAAAGTAACGTGTGGTAAATCATAGTTTACATCAAATATACACTACCAGTCAAAAGTTTTGTTCTATAAATAAGTCTCTTCTACTCAATCAAGTCTGCATTTATTTGATCCATGTAAGACAAAAACAGTAAAATTTTGAAATATTTTTATTATTTAAAATAACTATTTTTAATTTGAATATATTTTAAAATGTAATTTATTCCTGTGATTTCAAAGCTGAATTTTTAGCATCATTATTCCAGTCACATGATCCTTAAGAAATCATTCTAATATTCTGATTTGCGGCATAAAAAAAAACCTTTTTATTATTATTATTATTATTATTATTATTATGTTGAAAACAGCCGAGTAGAATCTTGTTTAACTGTTTTAAATATTGATAATAATAATAAAAAATGTTTCTTGAACAGCAAATAAGCATATTCAAAATGATTTCTGAAGGATCATGTGACACTGAAGACTAGAGAAATGATGTTGAAAATTTAGCTTTGATCACAGGAATAAATTACATTTAAAAATATATTCAAATAGAAAATAGTTATTTTAAATAGCAAAAATATTTCAAAATTGTACTGTTTTTGCTGTACTTTGGATCAAATAGATTCAGGTTTGGTGAGCAGAAGAGACTTCTTTAAAAAAAAAAAAAAAAACATTAAAAATCTTACTGTTCAAAAACTTTTGACTAGTAGTGTATAGATTTTTTCTTAAAACAAACACTTTAAAATAATTGAAGTTTAGATTAGCCAGTATATTCAAATGAAGCTTTTGAGGTTTGATGCTCACATATTCACAAGTCATGACACATATTCACAAGCACAACACAGGTCTAAAAACATTAACCAGACACTAAAAACTGCAAAATGCTTAATGTATGTAAGTTTTGTATAAAAATACAACTGTCAGCTCATGCAATGACCACCTAAAAACTCAAACTCAGTCAGTTTTGCATAAAATATGCAGAGGAATAACAGGAAGGGGCCTAGAACCATAATGCACTGTTCTGCAGTTGAGTTCTGCAAACTCTGCCCACATAAAATTACCCTGGTAATTCATAAGCAGAAGTGCCTAGAAAAAATGGCTCACTTCGAAAGAACTATTTAAGGAATGTCATCGCTCAAGAAAAACTTTTTTTATCTTTTGAGAAAAATGTGAGTTTGCGTGGCCAAGCACCACTCAAAAACTCAATGTTAAGTTGTTTTGAGCAGTTACCATGCTGCGTTGTGTTTGCTGATGAACTTATAGTGAAAAAAGAATTTACCAGTGTCATTACCAGCCAAAGGAAAACCAAGTCCGTTTGCTTAGCAAAACAACAGCTTTGTACGATTTGAGATATTATGCCCATCCAATAAAGTGTGGGACAAGTTATGGCCAATGCTTAATACTTAAAACCACTAATAACAATATTCATACATAGGGCTGTCACGATTATGAAATTTGGCTGACGATTAATTGTCTAAGAAATAATTGCGATTATGTCAATTAATTGTCTGGTTTAGGGCATTGACGATTATGACGATTATGGCGATTTATTGTCTGTTTTATGGCTTTGACACATTTTTAATGCACTTTGTTCAATAAATTGTTAAAAAGGATTGTGATTAGGGACAAAATAACATTGAAACGTTTCTGAAAACCAGAGTTACCTTCAGAAACACATTCATATAAACCCCCACACCAATATTTAGATTTTTCTTCTTATATTTCGAGAATCATGAACAATGAATTTGCTGTGCCCCTACAGTATTTTTTGCTATTGCGTCTATTCTGTCCTCTCTGCGACCATTCTGGCCACATACACACTGCAGCTAAATTCAGTTGTCAGTTCACCTTTTACTCCTTAAAAGCGTTCTGTACACACATAATTCAGTGAAATACGGGAGTGACAACCGCATTCGACAACCGTATTACCTTTCGAAAAATACAGGTAACGTTAGTGACTGACAACCGCCTTTACAGAAATAGAGCCGGGCTTCGGGCCAGCGCAGCTCGAAAATATCCGCGTTCAAGCGCACACAATAGGCTGAAACTTGCCACAAAGCACCGGCAAAAGTAATTACAACTGAATGTGTCGGGAGGAAATAGTAAGGAGATATATAATTATTTATTAATAAACTAGTGTATTCTGAGTCAATGTCGCAAAGATCCTAATTCCTAATCTCCTCTTTGGACGCGCCTTTAGAAAGAAATGCATCTTTGTGGATTACATAATGAGTTTTTGTTTTCGATTTGTTTTATTTCATTAAGCAATAATTTACAGCTTTCTATTTATATATATTTATCATGTCTGTGAGGCATGTATTCGCTGAGTTTCGGTTCATTTTTGTGAAGCGCTCCTGGGGTGCGTTTCCCAAAAGCATTGTTAACCAACTATGGTCGCAAGTTCCGTCGTTACCAACATAGTTCAACGGTGTTTCCCGAAACCATAGTTCAAACGAACATTCGCAGACAGTGTCACAAACTTACGTGGTTGAAACTACAGCTCTCGACCTGTGGTTAGAAGCAGTTCCTTGTTAGTAAGACATATGGGCTCAATAAATTATGCTCTTGGGCACAGTAAGCAAGCTAACATGCAGTACAATCTATATCTTTCACTCGATCTAAATATAAATGCATTTTAATCTATGTATTTTTAAGCTTCCTCTGCAAGCGACGTTTTTGAATAGTGCGCATGCGCTTAAATGCCTACGGGAACCCCGGAGTATGACGTAAGAGGGAACCCGCCATGGATGAAACATCAAATAAAGCGAAATAACATGGAACAAAAAATAGTAAATTAGTCATCAGGTGCCATGTTTAATATAGCTGCATTTTAGAGATCTCTAATAAGTTAAATAGCATAAATTATTACTCGGTGACGTCATTAACAACGGCCCTACATTGTTGAACTAATGTGGTTCAAACGACGGAGATGCGACCGTGTTCGGGAAACAGTCGTGACTAGCTAGTTCGTTTCCACATCAATGCATCGTACTATGGAGGTTAATCAGCGAGTTACGTCGTTGCACGGGAAACGCACCCCAGTTCGGTTTCGCACACACTGTATTAAAGCCAGAGTCTGACCCGAGCTTTTTCCCCCTTCTCCCAAAACAAGCTTATTCTACCATTTCAGCTATTACAATAGTTCCGTTTTGTACGTAATGGCAAAGTGATATTTCGTTTCGTTTTTTTTATTAAGTTAATTTAGAAAAACGTTTGGAGCATGTTTTGTTCGTTAAATATTCGTTTTTGTTTTAAAAGTAATGCTGCCAAATATTTTTTACCTGTGATACCTTTTTCAAAATTCTTAATGAATCAAAAGTTAAAAAGAACAGCATTTCTTCAAAACATAATTCTTTTCAAGCCATTTTTCTTAGTCTTTGCTATCACGTATTAATCAATTTAACACATCCTTGTTAAATAAAAGTATTAATTTCTTAATATAATAGTGCAAATAGCTCGAAAATATTTCCATTTTAAATAAATGCTGCTCTTTTTAACTTTTTATTCAAAGAATCCTGAAAAAAAAATATCACAGGTTCCAAAAAAACATTAATCAGCACAACTGTTTCCAACACTGATAATAAATTAGCATATCAGAATGATTTCTGAAGGATCATGCGAGACTGAAGACTGCTGAAAATTTAGCTTTGCCAGAACACAAACCTACCTTTGTCTAATTTGCCATATATATGCTTTGGAAGCTCTGGTGAAGACTCCACATTAGGAGGATAAACGTATAGCGCTCGACTATGTGGACCACTGGCATCTCGTAGCTCTACTGAGTCTTTGCAGACATTAAGAATATTTCTCCTGAAGTCCTGCACCTCAGGATCCTTCACTAGATCAAACTCGCACACGGGCATGCCGATAGCAAAACCTGAAACACATTAAAAAAAAACACCATCTTAGAACAAGGTCAGAAGAGGAGATAAACCTGCTTAATTAATTAATTACAATATCATTTAAAAGTTAGGGGTCAGCTTCACTGATTTGATTAAAAATACAGTAAAAATAGTAACATTGTGAAATAATATTACAATTTAAAATAACTGACTTTTAAATAGTATTAGGGATGTCAAATTTGGACAATCTGTTATTACTGAATTTCAGTTCATGTGAAATGTTTTGAAATTGTTTCAAGTCATGCACACATGGTAAATAAGGGACAAAACAGCCTATGTGTGAGGACTTACCGATTTCTCTGTTGAGGATTTTTTCCTCTCTGTTCCCTACAGGTTCTATGACCTTTAGGAAGGGCTGGAACAGCCGAAGGTCACAAAGTCTTCTTGTCTCATCGTAAAACTCCTCTCGTTCTGCCTCTTGCGTTACACTGACGAAAATATAGGAGGTCTCCTCCTGCAGCAGGTGGTGGAGTGGATACTTCCTAGCCTCCTTAAACAGTTCATGTTTGATTGTGATAAGGGTGGCCTCCCGGAGGCATTCTAGTGTCAGGATCATGCCATTGGGCAGTAGACAGTCCACTAGAATCCTGGGGGGCATCAAATGGATGCCCCATAGTTCTCCCGAGGAGGGTCTTGGAGGCATTATGTGTAGTCCTCGCAATCTTCAACAGGGGAAAAAATAAATCTCCAACCTCTTCTTCTCCTGAGGGAAGACAGGATAAATAAAGTATGTTTTGGCAACATGTGACAGCATGTGCTGTGTTCAATAACAATAAAATCAACGGATAAGACAAAATGTTCAGCATTGCAAACTACACCTCAGATAAACAAGTCAGCATGTCCCAAAACAAACAAATTAGGTCTTGAGAGACAAAGTCGGTAACAAACAGGAACACAGACCGCATTTGAACAAAAATACAGGAAAAAAAACGTAATATTGCAGAATGTTATTACAACATAAAATAATGCTTTCTATTTTAATACACTTTAAAATATAATTTATTCCTGTAATGCAAAGTTGAATTTTCATCAGCGATTACTCCAGACTAAAGTGTCACACCCTTCAGAAATCATTCTAATATGCTAATTTATTATTAGAATTATCTATGCTGGCAACAGTTTTGCTGTCAGTTTTTTTTTGGAAACACTGATACTTTTTCCAGGCTTCTTTGATGAATAAAAAGTTAAAAAGAACAGCATTTATTCAAAATATAAATATTTTTTTAACAATACAAGTCTTTGCTATCACTTTTTATCAATTTAACACATACTTGCTGTATAAAAGTGTTAATTTCTTTCAAAAAAAGAAAGAATACACATTTACCGACCCCAAACCTTGGAACGGTAGTGTAAATTTCTAGAAAATATTTCTATTTTAAATAAACGCTGTTCTTTTTAAATTTTTATTCATTAAAGAATCAGAAAAAAAGCATCAAAGTTTCCAAAAACATATTAAGCAGCACAACTGTTTCCAACATTGTTAATAAATCAGCATATTAGCTTGATTTCTAAAGGATCATGTCAAAAATGTGAAAAACTTAGCTTTGCCATCACAGAATTAAATTACATTTTAAAATATATTAAAATAGAAAACAGTTAAAATCGTAATATTATTTTTGTCTTTTTTCAAATAAAATAAACTTTAGTAAGATACTTATTTAAAAAACCTTGCCAGCCCCAAAATTTTGAATGGTACCCAAAAGACACACACCAGCACTAAACCATTGAGCCAATACCGTCACATCACTCTTAATAGAAAAACATGCTTACAGGAAGTTCGGTACAACCCAACATCTGAGTCACTGAGCAATGACAGAAATGTATCACTCTGTGAGAGAGGAGAGATATTTCCACAGAACATAGAGCCAAAAACATTTGGCACTTCATACAGAAGTGGATGAGTTGTTTTTCCCTCCAAACATAAGCCAACAAAAAGACACCCGTATGCATCTCCTGGGTGTAAGGCTGCTGAAAGCGATTCAATATTCTGACAAACAGCATCTTTCACCAAGTTAATGTGTTATCCGAAATTATTGGATTTCAAAACTAGGCCACGTGAGAGGAACACATCAGATCTTTTGTCCTATGCTTCATTGTGGTTATTCCAGTTTACTCATGCAAAACAGCATGCAAATGTTTATTGCAGAGCTTTGCAAATCTTCCTAAAGTCACGGTTGCATCTCTTCACAGTAAAAGTAGAGACGGTAACATGTGCTTACCTTAGTCTGATGTTATGGCCACTTGTAAATGTAAACGTCCATCATAGTTCAGACTTTCACCTGATCTGTTTGCTTTATAACTTCTCAGGTCCACTGAATTATACTGGAACAACAGCAAGAAAAACAAACATTCAGTGTCCAGTGGAAAGTGTACCAGCTCGCTTAGTTTACCCAAAACAACTCAACCGATACCCATGCCAACACTATCAAGCACAACAAACCTCCGCAGCAATGTTTAGAATGACAGAGATGGGAAGATAATAAGATTAAGAGGTTTATCATTCTTGCTTATGAATAGACAGCCACAATGCCAGAGAACAACCCGCTAAAATTATCCGTTTATAGCCACACAAGTCAGGTTTATTACAATGCTTTAAAGTTATACCCAAGTTGATTAGTTTAAAACACTAGTGAAAATACACACCTGAATCATGACAGAGCAGAAACATGCACTAATATGACTATGAACCGGCTTAACATTACACCGCAAAACAAGTGTTTGATAAATAAACATTTTGAAATTCATAACAAGAACTTATTTAAGTATTTCAATCCATTAAAGACTAAAAAAAACGTACTATGTTATTAAAGCAGAAACAGATATTGAAAGCTCATATACATGACATAATTAGCCAGCTAGCAATCCCAGACATAACATACTACTTAAAAGGAAACTGTCGTTTATATTTTTTAAAAGAGTTTAAAAACTCCAAAATGAAAATAAATCTTAGTTAGCGTGTGAATAGGTCATTAAAGACGGATTGTTTCTTAAAACAATAAGATATTGATTGCTTTAGCCACCTAGCCGCTAGGCTAATCCGCTACAGCTAACCCGATAACTTTCAGATAAAATATGCAGTAATATCCCGCCAACGACGCCTTAATAAATAACACACTAAAACAACACATAAAACTTTAAAAGCCCACCAGCGTTGTTATTCAAACATAAAAGAATAAACACATATCTCACGGTAACGTGTACAGCTAACATGGGTATGTACCGAAGAGTTGTTGTGAGGTAATCCACTGTTGGTGTTCGGTCGCTCGCTCACGGTTGTAAATCCAGCGCGGGGCTTTGCTGGGCCTCTAGCCGCCCCGCTCCAACACGCACCGCCTCTCCATCATCACAGCAGCAGCGGCGGCGACGGATCGCGAGCAGTGTTTTCCCACAAATCATTCATCACCGAGGGAGAAAGACGAAATACATGCTGTCCAGTATTCGACGGATTGGACAAAAATCGTCAGAAACGCTGTCACGATGGAATAAGGGAGGATCCTGTGAATAAATAAGCACGAAAGTGGCCGGATAGGTAATAGGGAGGGTGACTGCTAAGAAGGGAGAGGGACAGAGAGAGAGCGAGGATGACAAACCCAGTGAACTCCTGCTTTTTTTCCCCCCTCAATCGATCATCCCACTATGGTATGGGACAGCCATATGTTCAGCAAACACGTGCTAAACAAACACAATAAATTGTGAATTGTTAATCGTAAATATGGTATTTTATGCCATCTTCAGACTGGAAATATATGCATTTGAAGCTGCATTTATGCACGAAAATGTGCCTTAATACAGACTGCTTAATTCTTGATTGAGGAACTGCAATTGCAGAAGCAATGAATTTTGAAGGTAATAGTGAATGGTAATCAATAGACAATGTTTAAAATAGTTTTTTAACTATCTGTTAAAAGTTTTTGAACAGTAAGTTTTTTAAGTCTCTTACCAAGCCTACATTTTTTTAATCCAAATTTTACTATTTAAAATAACTGCTTTCAATTTTAATATATTTTAAAATGTAATTTATTGCTATTTTTTCAGAATAATTACTCCAGTCTTCAGTGTCACATGATCCTTCAGAAATCATTCTAATATGATTTGTTGTTCAAGAAACATTTATTATTATTATTATTATTATTATCAATATTGAAAACAGTTAAGTAGTTTTTTTCAGGATTCTTTGATGGATAGAAAGTTCCAAAGATCAGCATTTATCTGAAATTAATTTAATTTAATTTATTTATTTATTTTGAGGGAAAGATATTATAGAAATTATTACTTTTATTTAGCAAGGAGCCTTTAAAATGATCAAATGTGATGATAAAAACATTCAGAATGTTACAAATTTCTATTTCTCGTTCAGAAGGAGATTTCTATTTTCTAATTTCTGTTCTTCTCAACTTTCTATTCATCAAAGAAACCTGAAAAAATTATATTCTGCTGTTTTCAACATAATAATATTAAATGTTATTTGATAGGCAAATCAGAATATTAGAATGATTTCTGAAGAATCATGCAACTGGAGTAATGATGCAAGAAATTCAGCTTTGAAGTCACATGAATAAATTACATTTTAAAATATATTCAAATAGAAAGCATTTATTTTAAATAGTAAAACAATTTCAAAATGTTACTGTTTTTGCTGTACTTTGTATCAAATAAATGCAGGTTTGGTGAGCAGAAGAGACTTCTTTAAAAAACATTAAAAACCTTATTGTTCGAAAACTTTTGACTGGTAGTGTACAGTTTTTTTTTTTTTTTGGATAGTTGCATATATAATAGGTCTATAATAATAATATTAGGCATTTCTTTCCAGACGTGTAAAAATAAAGAACAGTTATACTTTGTATTTTTTATTACAAATGCCTGTCAAATTTACTAAGTTAAAAGTAAAGGTCAAGGACCTTACCATTTTTACATACTTGAACACGTTTTTAGAATCAATTGTTCAAGTAATTTAAAATGTAATCTAAATGTATTGTTCAGTATTGCGATTATTATTAACGTTTAAATGGATTTTTAAGGAGCAAGACGTTGCTTTGACAGTTCAGCTGAGTTAAATACAAGTATTCATTTTCAACACTACTCGCGGAAAGTATAACCGTACTTAAATGATATAGATAGTAGTAATTAAGTACACTACCTCAAGTAGGCTACTTCACAGCCGTTTGGCAAGTCACAGAGTCGCGCATCCTCTCACTGCGCTTGCTGAATCGTCAATCAGATTCTCACATCGATAGGAAATGGACTATACCAATTCGTGTGAGGGAGGCGGCAATATAAATTGCACTATATTCCCCGCTACCCTGCATTGTAATTACGAATACAGTTTTCCAATATATGTACTAGACTAATTCAAATCACCCTCTATCTCATTCATACAACGTTTTCAACGTATTTCCAGTGTTTTCGAAACCGAGCGCGATTCAAAACACCCCTCTGTTGGACGTTTGAAGCATGCGGCGCACGTCTAGCTGGAAGAAGTTGAGCAGCAGAGAGAGCTTGGAAGGATGCAGGGAAGATGGCGATGAATGTAAAGAACAGAGATGCTTTTTATCCAAGTGCTGACTATTGTAATATCTACAGCTCGCAGCCTGTAAACTATGGAGATTGCAGCCATTATTTCCCGCGGATGACAGGTAAGAGAAGACAATGTTTTCGAAATGATTTTCAGTGCATTGCGTTATAACTGATGCTCTGCATCAAATTTGCTTTGCACTGCAATGGTTTAAAGCATGAGTGTATTACTCACCGATCTTCATTTTTAAATAACGGTAAGGTTTATGAGAAGAAGGCTCTTGATGTCAGAGTAAGCACTGACAGATGAATGAGAATGAACATCCCTGTCTGCATTACCAAAGGACTGTGGCACATTAAATGTTAATGGAACACTATGTACATGACTAACATATTTTAATTATATGCCACTCTGTTTTTATTATATGATGATATGTTGCTTAAGCTCTGCATGGATGTTATGTTTGCATTAGATGTCAAGTCAAAAAAAAAAAAATCATGCATGCAAGCTTTTTCACATTTTTTAACATGCATTTGCTTTTTCACAAAGAGTAGACTAATAATATGTTTATTTCTTAAATAGAACATTATGCACAATAGAGTATGAGGAACATTGAATGAGATATCTGGTAGGTTCTGTCCACGTTCATTGTCACACCTGAGTCTGGATTACATATGAAACCAATAACTGTGATATGGATCTGATATGGAATGATGATTTTTGGCTAAACGTCCAAATAAGAGGCTATAATGTCACAATATTCAGTCCATGTCTTCACAAAACACTAAGTAACACAAGGTTACTACTTTGGATTTTATTTCAGAGGACTTCTTGGCAGTTAATTCATGTGGCATCTAATTAACCAGGCCATAAAGGACATAAAACTTCTCAATTTTCACATGAGACCACTCCTTTTTGTGTAAATCATGGATGAAGTGTTAAAGTGGCCTTTATTTATGGTGAAACACCATACAGCTCTGATAAAAGCTGAAATGCACACACCAAAACAGAAGGATGAAATGCATGATGATCTTAATAAACACTACAAAATGTCCCTTAAGCACAGAGAGCAACCATGCATGTAATGCATTTATTCTGCTCTCAATAATTGATGCTGTCAAAGAACAACTGTACAATGCACAAACAGCTTAGAAGTGTTTTGCCGCGGTGAGTGGTGTAAAACAACCTGCAGCATCAAGTGATAGTACTGTTTTACCTTCTCATGTGCCCTGCATACCTTGCATTATAGATGCCCAACGGGAACAATCCTCCCTAAATCTAAAAATATTTGATCCTAGCCCTGATGAAAGAGCAGATGTTTGATGTCGTGCTCTGACTAAACTTTGCATTGCTTCTTAACTTAATCTGAATGCAGAGAGCAGGTATGTGTCCCTGACCTTGAGTTGGGACTGGAGGTTCTACTTAAAGACCTATTTCTGGGCTTGTATTCTCTGATGACCAAGAGATATCAGGTTTGTTTTCAGGTCAAAAGGAGAAGAATGTAAGAATGTAATGTTTTTAAATAGTGGAAATGATCATGCAGAGACGACTTCAAGTAAGGTTATTCTTTCATAACCAGACTTCTGGCTGTTAATTCTGCCCACTCTGATTGGAAAGTCTGCATGACCAACATGAAAAGTTATATCGCTTGCTCAACAATGGATCCTCTGCAGTGAATGAGAGTTGATAAAAGCATCACAGTAATCTAAGTGACTACAGTCTATCAGTTAACATCTTGTGAAGTGACAAGTTTAAGATAAATTCCTCTGTCCATAATCTAATCTGAATCAGGACAGAAATATGCAAAGATCAAGCACTGATTACAAGCCAAAACAAATATGTGGGTGGATTTTGATGTCAACAGAAGATGGACTTTTTCACTGGAGGAAGCATTATTATTGATTATGGATTGGTATTTTGGACAGAAGCAACAGTTTGAAATTTTAAAATTAAAACACTGCACAATTTTTTTTTTTTTTTTTTTTTTTACAAACAAGCAGGTTTTCACTTCACAAGATGTTAATTGATGGACTGGAGTGGTGTGGATTACTTGTGGATTATTGTGATGTTTTTATCAGCTGTTTGGACTCGCATTCTGACGGCACCCATTCACTACAGAGGGTCCATTGGTGAGCAAGTTAGGGAATGCTAGATTTGCAATCAAAGCAATGGAGCATGCAATGGAAATTGCGATGGCCTTTTCTTACCTATTGTGGCGTATAGTGAAATTGTTTCTTAAATGAGAATAAAATAATGATGTGCATGAATAAATATGTATAATAAACACTGCAATATTCCACAAAACTATCCAACTTCTAACTAAACCAATTGTGATAGTTTGTGGGGTTGGACTAGCTAATTAACCAAACAACTGGAGACAGGGATACCATTAGAAAAATCTGTTCAGAAACAATATTTGTGACCCTGGACCGCAAAACCTTAAGTTTTAAGTCTTAAGTAGCATGGGTATATATATTTGTAGCAATAGCCAAAAATACATTGTATGGATCAAAATTATTGATTTTTTTTTTTATATGCCAAAAATCATTAGGATATTAAGATCATGTTCCATTTATTTTGTAAATTTCCTACCATAAATATATCAAAACTTAATTTTTTGAATAGTAATTCGCATTGCTAAGTGCTTCATTTGAACAACTTTAAAGGTGCTTTTCTCAGTATTTTGATATTTTGCACCCTCAAATTCTAGATTTTTAGAATCAACAAACCATACATCAATGGAAAGCTTATTTATTCAGCAGATGTATAAATGTCAATTTTAAAAAATTGACCCTTATGACTGGTTTTGTGGTCCAGTGTCACATTTATTGAGATGAAAACATGAAGAAATGAAAGTATGTTAGCAGCTCCATTTATGGATAGAAACATTGGGGTATTTTAGAATTCCAAGAAGGGCCTTTCTAATGCTGACACCGTCCAGGCGACCGGAAACAGAACCATTTGGCGCATTCTTATGTCTATTTTGGTCGGCTGAATCATTGTTGTCATGATCCCTTCGGAACTGATACACTGGAAATATCACACAGCCACGAAACAGCTGACTCTCCAACCCCCCATTCGCTCAGCCTCAGATCTGCCGAAGCACCAAACATGCACTGAGTTCAGGAGGCAGGAGTCAACCCTAATCACATCTACAGGAGGCCATACCGCAAAGATTCACTCTTTGACTCACATATCCGCTCTGGATGGTTTTGCAGCACTGAAAATGCACATGACCTTTACACTAAAAAAAAACTGTGGATATCATAGCTCTGATAATTTGGTTTTGAAAGAATCTGATGGAAAAAATTTTTGAGATTTTGGTATCTTTAAAACATTGAGATCTTTTCTGAAACACTAGAGGAGACATGTTTTTCAGTCTTTTTCTCAGAAGAAACACCTAAGGAGCAGGAGACAACAGCCATTTGTTTTCTCTACATTTAATCTCACTTCTGTGAGAACAATTTGAGATATTAGAGAGATCTCATCCTTCACTCTTAAAAATAACATTCCTTTATTGGCCTCTGTGGTTCATCCATGGAAATTTTCCTTTGCACAAACGGTTCTTATAGTGAAAAACGTGCATGAACTAGAAATTGCAACAGACATCAATTCAGTATTGTGATGCATCTCCAAGTAAAACAGAATAATTAACGAGCAGATATAGAGGGTGAGGCTTGATTTTCTGCCCAAGCAATTAAATGTCATCAGAGAAGAAGCATGATTCCACGGGAAAAGCACATTTTCAGGTTTTGACTAAAGATTACAAAAACAAACAGATTTTAATTTCATGCAGACTTTCAAATGTTCCTCTCACATGCACACACACAAATACTGTTCACTGAAAGGTTCTTTAGGGAACAAAAAATGGTCAGTCTATGTTATTTTTCCCTATATTTTAAAGGAGTCATCACGTTGATTTTTTTTTTGTACATTCCTTGAGGTTTACTTACAATGTTAATAATTTTCTTCACAAAAAAATAAATAAATAAATAAATAAATATGTGGAAAAATTATTATTTTCAATCCTCATTCTGATCCTCTGCTTAAAATGACCTGTTTCCTTTAAGGCTTGTCAATAATCAATTATGATTGGCTAACGTCACTGCATATGAAAAATGTATCAATGCCCCGCCCCCTCACTATATCATGAGAGTGTTTTGACAACATGATCAAAATAAAACTGTAATTTCCAGACAAAGCATTACAAAAGCATTTACTTACAGTTTGTGATGCAGCTGCAGTCAGATTTAGTACTGCTTTATCTTTCAACAAATGTTTCTTTGTGAACTCTCATAACACTGTGTCTTGTTTACAAAACAAAACACTCCGACCCGGGATTCCATTAAAAATAAACTATCCACTTGTTCCTTACGCTGGGATCCTTCTGATATCTGTACAAAGATGCAAACGACCTGTTTAAACCAAACGCATCAAAGCAAACATTTTTTTTACTCCATTTATCCTATTGACGACAGCCTTAACCGTGTGGACTGTCAGAAAGTGAACATGCATCTGTATACCATATCCAGTGTAGACAAGATTGCAGCAGAGATTGTAATTTCTATTTGCTTTTGACACGACACTGACAGTGTCAGCCGTTAAGCGACTAAACAAATGTGGGCGTGGCCTTTGGTGATAAGATTATGTCGTTGTCTTGTTTTGGAGGCAGTTTATGCAAACGACTGTACCTGGGTGACATCACCCTGGCACCTCAAATCCAATGAGCTGTTTTTGGAGCTTGATTAAATATATGCTTTGTTTATAGTGAGGAGGAGGTTTTAAGCTATGAAACTTGCAGGATGTGGTAATAGCACTAAGAACTCTTATATGCCAAAAGATCAAGGCAAATTTGATTTCTCATATCATGACCCCTTTAAGGGGCCATTCACACAAAAGTCAAACATGTAACATCTAGCATGTTTACATAGAAAATCAATGGAAAAGTGAGGAAGAATGCAAAAACGCATTATATATGAAAGGTCCTTTAAAGTGTATATTCTCTTTGAAGGTTGGGTATCGAGAACCGATTCCAAATTTCCAAGAACCAGGTATTCGATAGGGTACATGAATCTCGGTTTCGTTTAACGATTCCTGCGTTCGCATTTTAATGCGACTTTAAAGTTTAAAGTCAAACGATTAAAGCGCAGGAAGGGGAAAAACTTGCGCACTTTTTGTGTGCACTGCACACATCTGAAGCGCGAGCATTAACAACGGTCCCGGCACGGGTTCCCGGCCTGTGTCCGTTCTCGAACCGTTCCGTGCATTTCCACTGCAGGAAAGGTCGTTCCGGGCCGGATCTGACTTTCTTTTTTTTTTTACCACCCAATATGCACAAAATACGTCAGTATATCATTATAAACACCGCCGTTTTTTGTCGAAAGTAAAAGTGAAAGTATACATGAGCGAGAAAACGCATGTGCAACATTATTTTTAGATTCGCGTGTGTTCGGTGTTAAAGAGACAGTAACATAATAAACGTGCTGCCTGTCATTAATGTTAATGCAAGAACAAGAAATCATTCACCGATCTCGACTGAATATCTTTAATAACTTTAGTGGGTTAATCTATATTTTATTTATGAAAAAAAAAAAAAACTATGCAGTCTTTTTAAGCTTTTGATTTAAATTTCTCTACCTGTGATTTGTTCAATTGTATTTATGCTCTTGCTAATTTATTTGCATATTTCTATTTTATTACTGTCAGTTTAATGTTTAAATTAAATTGATATTAGCTGTTTTTGCTGTGGTATTTTTTGTTAAAACTATAGGCAAAAGTTCCTCTTAGGCCTAAGTGTTCTGTAGGATGTTATTGGAATCGAAAATCGATAAGCAGAATCAGAATCGATAAAATTCAAACGACACCGAACCGTATTCTCATTCTAACACTTTAATTCTGTCATTTTTCTTTCCAGGTCCAGACCCTGTTCTGAAACCACCTCTCAGTTTGATATGTCAGCAGCCGCCTCAGCCCTTCCAGGCCATGACCCCGACCCAGAACCTCAGTCCTCCGCCGGTGATGATGTCACCGGACCCCTTGCGATTCCCGCACTGCACCCCACTAGCCGTGAAGCCGCCCCCTCACCTGCAGCTGCCGCCCAACCCGCCCATCCCAGCACCCCCTGTCCTCAGTCCCAAGCCCCCTGAGGAAGATGGTCAGGCGGTGGGTGCTGACCAAGAAGCCACTCTGGAGGAGCTTTGCAAGCCTCTGTACTGTAAGCTTTGTAACGTCACTCTCAACTCTGCTCAACAGGCTCAGGCACATTATCAGGTAATCTAAAACTCATGTTATGGTTCATGGGGTATGTAAATAAGATAAGGGAACAGTAAATGATTTCACATTCTGTGTTTGTGTCAACAAGGTGGTTTTGGATTGCACAGTGCTTGATGACACCGAAATAATAGTCTTAGCCTTGATTGATTTAATGTATGTTTACAAATTGGGAGTTTTTACTTTCGGTTTTGCTTTCTTTCAGTTAGTTGTTTTTCTTGAGAATCTGACTCCTTGTTTAAATGTTCACCGCAATGTAATCAATCTTTTGTTTTGTCTACAGGGGAAAAACCACAGCAAGAAGCTGCGCAATTTTTATGCTGGTAGCCAGCAGCCACCTCCCATTAGAATACCAGAGGTAGTAGAGCCTGTTTCCCAGCAACCCTCTGCCACTCCACCCACAGATTCTGCAAATGTGACTGCCAACCAGGTACTTATGACTCTTATCTGGTGCATTTCTGTCCAAACAAGTGTGTTCTTTAAAGCTGCCTGGGAATAGGGCTGGACGGTGAAAAATAAAGCAACATTATATATGCACATCAATAGACTAGATTTACTTTTTTGTCTGTGACTCACAAGTATTGAAATGTGTCATTTATGTGCCAATAGTAGCATCAAACAGAATGGCAAATTATTGGAGCGTCTGTCTGTGTGGGCTTAAACAATAAAGTTAATTTGGGGCAAAGCTTTAAGACTTTTAAGTAGGGGTTGACCGATTATCAGCACTGATATTGAGTATTTTTATGGTTATCATTATCAGTCATTTTCAAATCCGATAAAATAATTTAAAAGCATTTAAAGAAAGTTTTTGTCAGAGCCCTTGTTATTCTTAATTTTGACAATAATTTTCATTTTTACACCAGACATATATATCGGTTTATAATATCAGCTATCGGACTACTTGATCTGTAATAACTGGTATTGGCGTCGACCCTGAAAAACACATATCTGTAGACCCCTATTTTTAAGTTTTTGATTGTTTTTGTTGTTTTGTTGTAGTAGCATCTCTAAAATAAATCCCAAAAATGACATTAGAGATAGTAAATTTGATTATTTCCATGAATTTCAAGATTTTTTTAAATTATGTTCACCAAAGCTGCATTAACATAATAATTTAATTAATAATAGTAATGTTGTGATATATTATTACAGTTTATTCTTGTGATGGCAAAGCCAAATTTTAAGCAACCATTACTCTAGTCTTTAGTGTCACATGATCCTTTAGAAATCATTATTAAATAATTTAAAAGCATTTAAAGAAAGTTTTTGTCAGAGCCCTTGTTATTCTTAATTTTGACATTCATTTTCATTTTTACACCAGACATATACCTATATCAGTTCAAAATATCGGTTATCGGTCGACTTGATCCCTAATAAATGGTATTGGCGTCAACCCTGAAAAACACATATCGGTCGACCCCTACTTTTAAGTTTTTGATTGTTTGTTGTAGTAGCATTTCTAAAATAAACACCAAAAAAATGACATTAGAAATGGTAAATTTGATTATTTCCATGAATTTCAAAATTTTATAAAATGTTTTTATGCTCACCAAAGCTGCATTTATTTGATTAAAATTCAGTCAAAACATTAGTAATAATTTAATAAATAATAGTAACGTTGTGAAATATTACTACAGTTTATTCCTGACGGCCAAGCTGAATTTTAAGCAACCATTACTCCAGTCTTCCATGTCACATGATCTTTCAGAAATCATTGTTAAATAATTTAAAAGCATTTAAAGAAATTTTTGTCAGAGCCCTTGTTATACTTAAGTGTAACATTAATTTTTATTTTTACATTAGACATATATATTGGTTCAAAATATCGTTTATCGATCTACTTGAGCTGTAATAATCGGCATCGGCCCTGAAAAGCACATATCATTGACCCCTACTTTTACGTTTTTGTTGTTTGTTGTAGTAGCATCTCTAAAATAAACACCACAAAAATGACAACAGAGATGGTCATTTTGATTATTTCCATGAATTTCAAGATTTTTTTAAATGCTTTTCAAAGCAGTCTCTTATGCTCACCAAAGCTGCATTTATTTGATTAAAATACAGTAAAAACATTAATAATAATTTAATTAATAATAGTATTGTGAAATATTATTACAAATTATTCCTATTATGGCAAAACCAAATTTTAAGCCACCATTACTCTAGTCTTCAGTATCACATGATCCTTGAGAAATCATTGTTAAATAATTTTAAAGCATTTAAAAAAGTTTTTTTTTCAGAGACCTTGTTATTCTTAATTTTGACATTCATTTTCATTTTCACACCAGATATATATATATATATCGGTTCAAAATATCGGTTATCAGACTACTTTTTTGTTTGTTGTAGTAGCATTTCTAAAATAAAAACCACAAATATTACATTAGTGAATTTGATATTTCCATTAATTTCAAGATGTTTTAAAATGTTTTTAAAAGCAGTGTCTTATGCTCACCAAAGCTGCATTTATTTGTTTAAAATTAAATAAAACATGAATAAAAATCAAATTAATAATAGTAATTTTGTCTGTGATGGCAGAGCCGTATTTTAAGCATCCATTACTGCAGTTTTCAGTGTCACATGACTCTTCACAAATCATTCTAATATGCTGATTTTAAGAAAGATTTATTATTATCAATGTTGAAAACAGCTTGCAATTCTTTGTGGAAATGATTACGATTAGAAGTTATAAAAGAACATCATTTATTTTGAAATATTTTGTAACATTAAAAATGTCTTCACTTTCACATTATTTAAAGGAATAGGCCACCCAAAATGAAAATTCTGTCATTAATTACTCACCCTCAAGTTGTTCCAAACCCATAAGACTTTTTTATAGACTTTAAGATATTTTTGATGAAATCCAAGAGCTTTCTGACCCTGCATATGCAGCAATGCAACTACCATGTTCAAACCCAGAAAGGTAATTGAAAGAAATTGTTACATAAAGATTTTGTTTTCTTTGCACATAAAAAGTTTTCTCGTAGCTTCATAAAATTAAGGTCAAACCACTTATGTCACATTGAGTATTTTATGTCCTTACTACCTTTCTAGGCTTTGAATGCGGTAGTTGCGTTGCTGTAAATGCAGAATCAGAAAGCTCTCGGATTTCATCAAAAATATCTTAATTTGTGTTTGGAAGATGAACAAAGGTCTTGCAGGTTTGGAATGCCCAAATATTTGTGTATATACACTGTACATATATATTGAATATCATCAAAGCTTAAAATAATCAAGATATTTTACAGATATATGAAATATCTTGATCAATCTAGTAGCCCTATCTGGGAATATCTTTAAGTGCAGTTTGATCACGCCCTGTCACTCTGCAAGCATCCATTGTCTGAGCCCAGTGTGATAGTAATCAGACACGTCCCTGTAGACGCACACCTTTCATCGCTCTACTCTTTCTAAAAGCTCTACTGTCATTGTCCCATCTGCAGCCACTCTCTAAGGGCGCTAGCAGAGTCATACTGGCCACGGAAAATGACTACTGCAAGCTGTGTGACGCTTCCTTCAGCTCCCCCGCTGTGGCCCAGGCACACTATCAGGGCAAGAACCACGCCAAAAGACTGCGGCTGGCCGAGGCACAGCAGAACGCCACGTCCTTGTGAGTCTGTCACACCCACGCGCTCCGAGATAAAACAGCCGTTGAGTGTGGAAAATCCTTCCCTAGTTGTAGGCGGTGTTTTCTTTTTTTTTTTTTTTTGGATACATCAGTTATGCAGTTTGTCACGAAGGTGATAGCAGATGCAAAAATTGGATCGAAACCTTAAGTCATGAGCCCTATTGTTGCTTACATTGAGAGGGGTTTATGGGTAGTTGTTATGAAAATACTTTTAGGAAGTTGAAATATATCTAAGATAACCATCTTCATACACTCACGTGAATTTTAGTCTCAAATCTTGATGAGAAAGAAAATCCAGTACACATTATGCATGCATATGTTTTGCATGGAGGAAGAGGTTTTTCCTGTTAGCTTTATCTTTAGGCTGTTTTTGCATTGATAAGTGGGGCACTCATTTTAATGCTACTGTGGCCAGAGTTGGGCGGTGTTGATAACAAACCCAGGAAGATACATCCTGTTGCACTCCAAACGTCTGATTGTATCTATGCAAACATGTCTATGGCTAGTTAAGCTAGGTTTGAATCCCTTTAAGTCATTCAAAGCAAAACAAATTAGTAAGCAGCAGGGCTGGGTGAAAATACATTATATATTCACAGTGATTTTGCTGGTGATATACACTTTATTCTACAGTATCTTTAAGGTTTAAATGCTTAGTTTTTATTTGACCACTACAGTTTTTTTTTAAATACTTTTATGTACGTCAGTAAAATAAGCATTATTTTAGATATTACTTATTTACTTTTATTATTATTTATAATATATATTTGTCATTTAAATATTTTATGATCTGCTCTTGCTTGTTTATGGAGGCCTGTTTCCACCACTAAATAAAAAATGTAAAAAAAGGTATTGCAACTTTTTACCTCACACTTCTGACTTTTTTCTCGCAATTACGAGTTTGCATAAACTCACAATTCTGCTTTTTTTCTCAAAATTGTGTGATACAAACTCACCATTCTGACTTTTTTTCTAAACATTGCGTGATACAAACTCACAATTCTTACTTTTTCTCAGAATTGCGTGATATAAACTTACAATTCTGACTTTTTTCTCAGAATTGCGTGATACAAACTCACAATTCTGACTTTTTTTTTCATAATTGCATGATAAAAACTCATAATTCTGACTTTTTTCTCAGAAATGCATGATACAAACTCACAATTCTTACTTTTTTCTCAGATTTGCACAATACAAACTCACCATTCTGACTTTTTTTCTAAAAATTGCATGATGCAAACTCAGCTCTGACTTTTTTACCCTCATAATTGCATGATACAAACTCACAATTCTGACTTTTTTTTCATAATTGCATGATAAAAACTCATAATTCTGACTTTTTTCTCAGAATTGCACGATACAATCTCTGTAACTACCGCAGTAACCATTATTTTTAATCTAAGGAGATGTAGATGTGTATCTTTAGCAAAGCCGTGCAGATTCGCCTGGAAAATTTGTGAGAATTGCATGATACAAACTCACAATTCTGACTTTTTTCTCAGAATTGCATGATACAAACTCACAATTCTTACTTTTTTCTCAGATTTGCACAATACAAACTCACCATTCTGACTTTTTTTCTAAAAATTGCATGATGCAAACTCAGCTCTGACTTTTTTACCCTCATAATTGCATGATACAAACTCACAATTCTGACTTTTTTTTCATAATTGCATGATAAAAACTCATAATTCTGACTTTTTTCTCAGAATTGCACGATACAATCTCTGTAACTACCGCAGTAACCATTATTTTTAATCTAAGGAGATGTAGATGTGTATCTTTAGCAAAGCCGCGCAGATTCGCCTGTGAAAATTTGTGAGAATTGCATGATACAAACTCACAATTCTGACTTTTTTCTCAGAATTGCATGATACAAACTCACAATTCTTACTTTTTTCTCAGATTTGCACAATACAAACTCACTATTCTGACTTTTTTTCTAAAAATTGCATGATGCAAACTAAGCTCAGACTTTTTTACCCTCATAATTGCATGATACAAACTCACAATTCTGACTTTTTTTTCATAATTGCATGATAAAAACTCATAATTCTGACTTTTTTCTCAGAATTGCACGATACAATCTCTGTAACTACCGCAGTAACCATTATTTTTAATCTAAGGAGATGTAGATGTGTATCTTTAGCAAAGCCGCGCAGATTCGCCTGGAAAATTTGTGAGAATTGCATGATACAAACTCACAATTCTGACTTCTTTTCTCAAAATTGCATGATATAAATTCACAATTCTTACTTTTTTTCTCAGAATTACAGGGTATAAACTCACAATTCTTACTTTTTTCTCAGAATTGCATGATACAAACTCACAATTCTGACTTTTTTCTCAGAATTACACGATACAAACTCTGTAACCACCGCAGTAACCATTATTTTTAATCTAAGGAGACGCAGACGTGTATCTTTAGCAAAGCCACATGGATTCACCTGTGAAAATTCGTGAGAATTGCATGATACAAACTCACAATTCTGACTTCTTTTCTCAAAATTGCATGATATAAATTCACAATTCTTACTTTTTTTCTCAGAATTACAGGGTATAAACTCACAATTCTGAGTTTATATCTTGCAATTCTGACTTTTTTTCGCAGTTCTGACTTTATAATTTAGAATTACAAGATGTAAACTTGCAATTCTGAAAAAAGTAGGAATTGTAAGATAAAAAGTCGCAATTACCTTTTTTTTTATTTTTTATTCAGTAGCGAAAATGCTTCTAGAATTAGCAAGCTTGATTCACTTCCATGAATCAGTTAAAACTGTCTATTTGAATGATTCAAAACTATGATTAAATGATTCATTTGCATCATACTGTAACTAAAATGTTCCTAGAAGTCTTTTTGTAGTATTTTTTCATGTTCATATATTGTAGAAAGCATGTTTGTAGGTAAATATTGTTCTTTCCAGCAATATTGTTATATTCTATTATTATTTTAATGAATATACGTGTAATCTTTCCATATATTCACAATTTTTGGTTAACTTTTTTGTAGCTAAATAGTTATTTTGTAGCAGTGTTGTCATATTTTATTGTTATGTTTATGGATATATGTAAAAACAATTCCTAATTCTTTTTCATGTAGTAAAATATTCTGTAGTATTGTAAAAATATTATTACACTTTAAAATAACTGCTTTCTATTTTCTTTTAATACTGTGAATACTTGATTATTTTAGCTTTCATTTCAAGTGTATTTCACTTTAACATTTTGATTCATCTTAGAAACAATGGTTTAGTTGAAGTAATAGAAATTACATAAAAACAATTTCATAGCAATTACATAAAAATAGGTATAAAATATCATCAAAAGGCTGAGAAAAATGAAGATACATTGCTCATCCATACTACGTGGTAAATCGTGCTTTCATCTAATGTGTTTTCCAGAGACTCATCCAACACTCAGAGACGTCCACGGAAAGAAGGATACGAGTACCGATTAATGAAGAACCGTAGGGCTCAAAATAACACTGCCATGCCAGGTACTGTCTAAACAGATTGATCTCAACCAATAGTTTAGGAGAGACAGATTTTAGTCATCATGTCATCTTGCCCCGAGACTATCCCTCGGGTTCGGTTTCTGCTCAGTGGTCCAAGCTGTGGTGCAAAACCTCCATTTGTGATCAGTGCTTTGGCAGCAGAGTGCTTGGCAGCTGCGTGTGTTAGTTTGCCAGCCTGTGCTAATGTAGCGCAATGCGCTAGTCTCGCTAAATGCAGGCTAGACGCCAAGGCTTTGGTCTATGTAAGCCGATATGCCACCCCACGTCAGCCTGGGCTCACGAACGTCACCCACACGATGGCAGATCTCAATCACACACATGCCCCCATTGCCCCGCGGTCCTGTCCTCACACACGCACACGCCCTTGCATTCTAAAAGTGAAGCCGTTAGCTTTTGCACGTGATAAAAGAAAAAGAACCAAATAAATGCTTTTTCAAAATAATATTTCTATTAGTTAAAAATGCTTGAGGATTCTTATTAGACTCTAACTGGCAAATGTGCATTTGCCAAACAAGTGTATCTCCCTACACTGAGATGTACTGGCAGAGAACTGATGTTTCCCTCGGGTATGGGTCAGCTGCTCTCATTATGTCCTGCAGAATATACCCATGATGAGCCACAAAGTGTGAGTGCCAGGGTTGGGGAAGTAAGGGTTTCTTCCACAAAATGAAATAAAAATTATAATTTTTTTATGTGATAAAATTAGGGCTGTCAAAACGATAAATTGCAATTAATCACGAAATAATTTGCTGTATGTATATATATGTATATATTAATACACATACATAAATGTATACATTTAAGAAATATTTACATGTATATATATATATATTCATATTTATGTATGATTTATATTATGTATAGTGCTGTTGGATCGATTAATCGCGATTAATCGTGTGTACTGTGTATATTTATATGTATATACAAATACACACACATAAATGTGTATATTTAAGAAATATATGTCATATATATTTATATTTATGTATAATAAGTCATATATAAATATGAACATGTATATACATGTAAATATTTCTTAAATATATACATGTATGTGTGTGTATTTATATATACACAGTGCACACACATAATTTTGTAAACACAAACTTTTATTTTGGATGCGATTAATCGTGATTAATCGATCTGACAGCACTAATTATATGTACATATATATTACATATGTTTCTTAAATATATACATGTATGTGTGTGCATTTATATATGCGTAGAAATATTTACAGTACACACACATTAACAAACTTTAATTTTGGTTGCGATTAATCGTGATTAATCGATCTGACAGCACTAATTATATGTACATATATTACATATGTTTCTTAATTATATACATGTATGTGTGTGTTTATATATGCATAGAAATGTATACAATACACACAAATATATTATGTAAACACAAACTTTTATTTTGGATGTGATTAATCGTGATTAATCCATCTGGCAGCACTACTTATATATAAATATATGTATTACATATATATTTCTCAAATATATACATAAATGTGTGTGTGTTTATATACACATATACAAATATATACACTACACACACATATAAACACAAACTTTTATTTTGGTTGTGATTAATTCTAATTACAATTTGCATCCTGTTTAACTCAATTCAAAGTGAATGCAAATTTAGGAAGTGAATTGGAATTTAAAAGCATTTTCAGTTCATTTCTGAATTATGCATGTATTAAATATAGTGATTTTTCCAACATAATGGGTTTTTATGATTGGAACATCAGTAAGATTTTTCTCTTATGTTCACAAAAGCTGTATTTTATTAAAACACAGCAAAAACAGTAACTATTTTATTATATTTTAAAATTAATTTATTCCTGTGATGTGAGGCTAAATTTTTAGCATCATTACTTCAGTTTTCAGTGTCAAATGATCCTTCGGAAATCATTTTAATATGCTGATACCGTGCTCAAGAAACATTTCTTATTATTACCAATGTTGAAAACAGTTGTGATGCTTAATATTTTTGTGGAAACCATGATGCATTGTTTTAGAATTCTTTGAACAACAGAAAATTCAAATGAACAGTTTAACATTTAATTTAAAATGTATTAAAATGTAATTTATTTAAATCTTTGGTAACATTTTAAATGCCTACTCTTATTTTTAATCAGTTTAAAAGCACCTTTGCTGAAAAAGGTCATTTCTTCCAAAAAAAAAAAAAAAAAAAAAGTTGTGTGAACATGAAAATTAGCACACAAGTCAACGTGACTGCATTTTAAGGTGTATTTCATCACCTTCTAATATCTGCTTAGTCATGTAGCCATTTATTTGAAGTTTCACTGATTCACATGACCTGACTTGTTTCCTGTGCCGTTTCAGGCCCTTACTACAACCCACGGCCAAGGCAGCGTATCCCACGAGACCTTGCAATGTGCGTCACGCCCAGCGGCCAGTTTTATTGCTCAATGTGTAACTCGGGTGCCAGTGAAGAAGCAGAGTTTCGTCTACACCTGGAGAGCAAGCAGCATAAAAGCAGAGTGTCCGAGCAGCGCTACCGTAGCGAGATGGAAAATCTGGGATACACTTAAGAGGCAGCCAATAAGTGATTCCTAGATCCTGAGGAAATAATCTTGCAGTCCTGGAAGTAGCCACTTTTGTTTTTAAATAAAAGGCGACGTTTTTGTAAAGTTATTCTACAAGCAATTTATGTGCGAAAAATTCGCACACTGCAGAGCAAACGTTTATGTGCCAGACAACAGCTCTGTTGGTTCTAGGAAGCTTTATTTAATAAGGAATATCTCACAAAAAAAAAAAAAATCGCTCATAAGCACAGATCTAGGATCAGCTGGCAAATAATTCATAATTTCATGATTTATAATTAACATGAAAGTCTTAAATACGTATCCTAGATCACCTTATGAGCAAGTACGTAAATATTAGAATATACTTATACAATATGGATTTCTGTATATGTCTAGAATTTTTTTGTATAATTTATTTAATTCTAATGTCTAAAATGACCTCCAACATGCTTTGGAGAGGTAATAAGTGTAAAAAAAAAACCACTTATTTTTCTCAGCTTTTTTGCGTGCAATTGATGCCTCAAAAAGGGAAAAACCTAGCAGCAATCAGTTTCCTAAACAAACAGAGGTGGCAATCCTACTCACTCTGAGCCGGAGATTCACTGTGTTTCTTCAGGAGCTACAGAACACGCGCTACCGTTCTGCCGATCAGATTAGAGACTGCATTCCCAGGAGAATCCACACCGCGGGTCTCCGGCGTGCCTGCTGAATGTACTATGAAAGCGATGACAATAGATCTACGCCTGTCTGGCTTTGCACATGTTTACTAGATGTAGTGGGAGATTTTCAATCAGACAAACATCATTTGGTCTATTTGGGGTGTGTACATCTGATATTGTTAACCAGCATGCTTCAGTGTGAAATTATTTGGGTGATTGTTGTTTATTTTCATCTTGGATTATCCCCAGGGAATCTCTCCCCACACTAAAGGGAGAAATGGAAAACATGGCTATTTTTAATGAGGTCTGTGCCGCCCATGCCCCCTACCTCAGTCACAACCCTCTGACTTAGTAGTTTTTAAGTTGGCCTACCAAAGCTTATCTTTGAAAAGCTTAATGTTTTACTGAGGAAACATGACCTTTGAAGGAATAGTTCACCCAAAAATGAAATTTGCTGAAATTTATAGATTCATAGAAAGATTTTAAGAAACTTAGCATTGCATCACTTGCTCGCCAATGGTTTTTATGAGCTGTTTGGACTCATTCTGACAACACCCATTCACTACAGAGGATCCACTGGTGAGCAAGTGATGCAATGCTAAATTTCTCCAAATCTGTTCTGACAAACAAAAACTCACGTACAGCAAATTTTGAGGCATTTTTAGGCAGTGATGGGAATAACAGCGTTATAAATAAACAGCTGTAACGAGTAATCAAACGAATTAATAATAAAATCAATAAAATGCGGCATTACTATAATCTATTATATTATTATAATTTTATTTTTCAGTTCATCAGCATACCTGTATTTGACGAGCCATAAACTCTAGTGTGAAGGCACACGAGTCGTCGTTTTATCTCGAAAAGAAAGATACAGAGCGAGAGAGTCTTATACCATTGAGAATTGACGTGCACATTGTAAACGATATTGTTTGTTGTATTTTCCTGTCAAAATAACGGAGTTCCTTTGGAATTCTTCAGCTTTTAAAAACTGACGGTTTCTCCGGTAGTAGGCGGAACTAATGCGCAAACGGCAATCTCATTGGCTGGCGCTCACCTTTTATCGTCCCTGTTTTGATTTCAACGAATCAGTTTGAGCGAACGGAGACAACGTGATTAATATTCATGAACCCAGCAGCTTATTAATCCTTAGTGCGTTTTATATTGTTATTAGTACTAGAATTCGTAGTGGTTTTATTATCTTATCAGTATTATTTTTCGCCCCTCCCCCCCTTTTTTGTACAGAAACAGAAAATGACAAACAATTTCTTAAGCACTTAAGTTAAGTCAACATGACAAATATGTATTCTTACATGCTTGTTCTAATTACTAAAGTTTAATGCTAAATTATCATAATATCATATTATAATACTTGACTGATTGATGCTAAATGTACTTTCAGATATTTAAAAATCTGTGCCAATAAGCTATATATGTATATATATGTGTGTGTATATATATATATATATATATATAATATCAGTCTGGAAAACTGGAATTCATTTCATTTAAATTTCATTCATTTAACATCTTTAATATTGAAGGCATCCACATTATTTGACATATTTGAGCTTTTTTTTAAAAAAAAAAAAAAAAAAGTAACAAAATAGTTACTTTCCCTGGTAATTAGTTACTTTAAAAATGATGTAACTCAATTACTAACCCGGTTACTATTTGTGAGAAGTAACTAGTAACTACAACTAATTACTTTTTTAAAGTAACATGGCTAACACTGTTTTTAGGCGAACTTTTCCTTTACGTGGTTATATTGGGACAACTAGGAGCTGTTAAAAATTTAAAAAGTTTTTTGTTCATGGATGCATAATTGTATGCATAAACATTGCCCTTCATCTATTTTGTCACTTAAAATGCTATAAATATTTTATAAAATACAGTATATACTAGAAGAAGTGACCTGGTTTTGCTCTTGCTGTTTTTGTTGCTCCTTAAATAAGCTATAAAATCACTCTTCAGAGTTGCAGTCCATTGTCACTAAATGTTTGCGATTGTAATTCTTCTCTGATTTAGTATTAGTTCTGCATGAAATTATTGCTGCTTGTACATATTAAGAGGAGGATTGCAGAACTGATTTGCACTTGTTAAGACAGTATTGTGAAAAGTCATGCTATATATTATTACGCAGACATATGTTCATTCAAATCAAATGTTTACAGCGGGAATCATCACAAGGGACTTATGGGAGCGCTTGACGGACTAATGGGCTCAGTGGAGCCGTGAAGACATCTTAAATGTGCCTCGGAGTATAAAGCCTACTCAACTGTGATGTTGAACATTTCGTGTTGTTCTGCTTTGCATATGTTTCCAGTAGGAGAGACTTTCAATCCGGCATAACAAGTAATGTTTTGCGTATTCAAATAACTGACCATTTATGTCAAGCTGTTTTTATATAATCGTGGTGATTTGTTTCATATGTATATATTGAAATCAATTTAAAGAGTGCACTTTGCATTTTAAACATGTTATGTGTTAATCTAACATGTTCATAGTGCAGATTATTGTGTAAAATGCACCACTGATCCATCAATTTGACGATTTGATGTTAGAAGTTAGTTTGTGGCAAGAGGAAATGGGATCAAAGCATGTTGCAGGCCGGACTAGAACCTGCATTGTCCACATAAGCACTACAGCTATAACAAACTGTGGTGGTGTTTTCTACTGGTAGCTCCCAGAGATTCACCAGAGGCAAGCCATATCCTGTTTTGTGTTTTGTGCGGTCAGGAAGTTGTGACCCTATCTGGAAACAGACCTTCCCAAAGGACGCCAGCAGGGACGCTAGGTTCTCCCCCAATGGAGAATCCCAAGTCTATTCCCTTCAAGCCAATCCTGATTTTTTTCCCATCCATAAATACCTCTGTTGGGAGTTAATATCAAGTCGTATTTCACTAATGTTTTCTAAAGGATTAGCAGAAACATTTTATTTTGAAGTGCGTCGAAATAAAATATAGCTGTAGTGCCTTTTGAAGACATTTTGAAGTTCTTATATAATGGTTGCCTTTTCATGTTCATTAAAGGTCTGAGTGCAATACAGATGATGTGATGATATTTATCTGACCTCTTCCTTTTTTCCCTCGAGATGTATTATTAAACAGTGGTTCAATGTCTTGAATGTACAGTACAGATGAAAGAACATTTTAACTTTATTGTAGAGTCCTGGAACTCGAATTTTGAACGCAATATAATGTATTAATAAAATATTTCATTAAAAAACAAGTCTTTTATTAATTTGTCAGCATCTACATCATTGCGAAAATATTATACGTTTTAAGAATTTTAAAGCATCTTTCATTGACTTACATTGCCAGAATGTTTAGCTTGTTCATCAAAAAGTGAAAATTCTGTCATTACTCACCATTATGCTGTTCCAAAACCATAAGACCTTTGTTCATCTTCAGAACAAAAAATAAGATATTTTTGATGAGATCTGTGAGCTTTCTGACCCTGCATAGACATCAGCGCAACTCAAGGCCCAGAAAGGAAGTAAATGTCTCATTAAATAGTCCATGTGACATCAGTGGTTCAACCGTAATGTTATGAAGCTACGAGAATGATTTTTGTGTGGCAAGAAAACAAAAATAAATATAGCTGCAAGCAACGATTACCAGGGTTTAAGCGCTTTAAGTCATTTAAGCACATATGAAAAAAGACATAATGTAGCAAGCCTGTAATCGCCTAAATGAATTATTTAAAAATGATTTACCATAGGAATATTATACTTTTTTATGTTTATGAGTGTTATAGTGCCAGCTGTGGTCCGATCTCCTTAAATCTCTGCATGCTTGTTTAGAATCACCTGTCGCATGTGCTCAGCAGGTTTTGAAGTTTTGAGTTTTCCTCTAGGCTTTATCCACCTTATTTTTTAATGCGGAAGTAAGCTGTTTTTCGGTAATGTGTTAGACTTCCTGTTCATAATCTGCCATAGAGAAATAATGAGAAGAATATTCAAGTGCTGTAAAACAGTTTGCACTACAAACTATTGTGTTCATAATTAAGATAATACATTTAAATAATATGGTAAGACACACCAATTTGCCATATCAAGCAGCAAAACGAGCTGTTTTGTACAGATAATCACAGCTGGATGAGACCGGAAGCCAGACACATTAAATTTACAAACGGCCGCTCCAACTCTTACGACAAAAATAAGGTGGATAGGATAAACTTGGATAGGCCCCTTTTCTAAACGAGCCCATTATAGCGTCCCAAAGAGTGAATTTCAGCATTTATTTGATAAATATTGACCTAGAGAGTCCAGAGAACTGTACTGAAGTGTTTTTCTTTTTTCCAGATTGAGCGAAAAACCTAGTACTAGTTTGCAAAAGTAGTTTTTTTTTTTTTTTTTTTTTTACATCTTTTTAATCGTTTAACAAACGGTTTGATTGACTGTAGTGGTTCTAGAGGCAAAGTTGTCCAGAATGAGAAGTATCGTATGATACGAATATTGCGCATATGTATGGAAAAAAAACGTGCAATGTACAATTGTTTACGCTCTTGAAAAATATAACATTGCCCCCCAGTGGCCGATTTCTTTCAAATTTCTCTCAGACCTTAAACAGGCCCACTGAGTTTTGTTCCGATCGGCTTGTGGCACTTTGAACCAAGACCGTGCATAGCAATTTTCATGTTGAAAGGACGAATGGTTGGGCAGTTATAGTTATTTTTATGGGGTTTTTTTTCCAAGCGGCAACCTCCCGGTCTGGTTTTGGTCTATATAGCTAATTTTGCCCTTCATGTCAACCGTGAGGGGGTGAATTTTTTAATAACTCATCCATTTAATTTATATTAAGTCTTAAAGTTCTGCATAATTTAGGGCGTAGCCACTTGAGTGACAGGTGGATTGCTGCTGCTGTCACCACCGTCGCGCTAGGCGGTTGTGGTTTCAGCAACAAGCTCCACCCGCGTCCCGCCTCTTTGCCCATTTTCGATTATCCGGGAGTGACGTGCAGTGACGCAATTCCAAAATGGCCACGGCCGACTCCCGCCCACTAAGAGCTTCAAAAATGCTCTTCAGAAACCTACGGGTGACGTCACGGACACTACGTCCATATTTTTTACAGTCTGTTTTTTTTCCCTCTAATAGCGCCACCAAGTAGACTAGCTCCACGTTTCCCTATGACCTCAGATTGATATCTCATCAAGTACAAAATTGCTCCTAAACCGTGAGTCGCAGACTCAAGTGCCTTATGTCGTTGGAATCTTTGGCTCACGTCAGACAAAACACTTTAAGATTAAATTGTGACGAAATTTTCAGGTATTTTGGATTGTTTTGAAAAACCTACTTTTGCAAGCTACACTCTTAAAAATAAAGGTGCTTTAAAAGGTTCTTCACAGCGATGCCATAGAAGAACCATTTTTGGTTCCACAAAGAACCATTCAGTCAAAGGTTCTTTAAAGAACCATCTCTTTATCTTTTTATAATCTGAAGAACCTTCTTTAGCCACAAAAAACATTTCGTGTAACAGAAAGGTTCTTCAGATGTTAAAGGTTATTTTTGGAACCATTTAGACAAAAAGGTTCTTCTATGGCATCGTGAAGCATCTTTATTTTTAAGAGTGTAGTCCTAGGTTTTTCGCCCTATCGCAGCGCAGAAAGATTCTCTGGAGAGTGAATAGCAATAATTACCAAAAATAAAGTTGAACTTTCGATTCACCGTTGCAAAGGGACACCAAAAAGTTCACATGGGGTGGGGCCACTTTTAATAAAATGCCTATAACTCCTGAACAGAATGAGATATCTTCTCCAAACTCAGAGCATTATGTAAGAGCTCAATCTGAGGTCACAGGAAAATAAATTTTGGAGCTTGGCCACTTGGTGGCACTATAAGAGGCCAAAAAAAACATAAAAATGACTATAACTACGCAACCATTTGTCCTATCGCTGTGCACGGTCTTGCTCCAAAGTGCCACAAGTGTCTTTAAGGACATTTGCGTATCTCAAAAAAACATAGCCGCCACTGGCTGATGAAATTTGAGCACCTATTAGACAAGGTTAACGGAACAAAACTTGGTGGGCCCCAAAGGTCTGTGAGAAATCTGAAAGAAATCGGCCACTGGGGAGTCGTAAATGATTGTACATTGCACATTTTTTCGCACATACGCACGATATTCATATCAGATAGAACTCCTCATTCTAGACAACTTTGCTTCTAGACCCACTGCTGTCAATCAAATTGTTTGTTAAATGATTGAGATGATGAAAAGAACCTACTTTTGCAAACTAGTCCTAGGTTTTTCGCTCACTCTGGAAAAAAACACTTCAGTACAATTCTCTGGACCTCTCTAGGCCAATCCTTATCAAAAAATATTGAAATTTACCCTTTGGGAAGCTATAACAGGGTCATTTAGAAAAGGGGCCTGTCCAAATTTACCCCACAACCTATAAAGCCTACAGGAAAACTCAAAACCTGGTGAGCACGTGTGACAGGAGATTAAACAAGCATGCAAAGTTTTAAGGAAATCGGACCACAGGCAGTACTATAACAGTCATGAACGTTAAAAAACATTTCTATTACTTGGATTTGCCTTTTTAAATCATTGATTTAGGTGGTTATAGGCTTGCTAAATAATGTTTTTAATGTACTTAAATGCCTTATAGAGCTTGAAACCTGGTAATCGCTGCTTTCAGCTATATTTTTCTCTTGTATCTTTTCAACCATTTAGACTTTAAAATATTAAAGATAGTGTTATGATGTCTGGACTTTCATGTCTGCAACTAACATCTTTTGTGCAACGGTTCTATTAGTAGTAGGTACAGCCAGCATTTAATATGCAAATCTAGTTATGACTCAAACCAAACTCAAACTTTCACACCAGTGGTTAGTTTTAGGAGAGCACAACATGGTTTCCTCCCTCGAATAATGCCATTTTTAAGCACTCTGTTGTTTGCTTACCCCACCCATAAGTCTCTGGGACTGCAGTCACGCTGAAATGAGTGGGATGCATTGTACGGGGCCAAGTCAACTGACAAACTTGTGTCCTGTTTTTTTTATGGTGTGCATGGCCGAGGCCCTGCGGGATAAGTGACAGCTGGAACCGGGAACAGTAAGGCTGGGAATTCCAGTGGCATCAGCTGAGATGAACAGATGTGAAGGCCTAATGAATCCGATTCTAATGAATGTGTTATTTCAGTCCCTGATCACATGCAAAGTTCTTAGATATGTATGCATTGTTTTAATATGATTTAGAAAAAATACTTAGCAAAATTAGCTGTTTTTTACTAAGTTTAAAAGTTTGAATCTGGCAGACAAATGTTTTTCAGCAAATTATTTTTTCTTCTTTTTTTTTTTTTTTCTCATGCTGACATTTATTACTTAAAAATTATCAAAATGAATTTTCATTGAGAAATTAAAAACATATTCATCATAAAATAGGTGTACTTAAGTTACTGTATGTATAAATAGCAAGTTTGATCTATTTATATTGACATATTTAGATCTAATAAATGCAGCCTTGGTGAGCATAAGAGACTTATTAAAAAAAAATAAAAAATTATACAGACCTTTTGAAGGTTATTGTAACCAATAGGAAACTCTGTAGTCTCCCTCATGTTCTGTTAACAGTCTGCATGGAGAGGAAGTTTGTCGGCTGTCATAGTGTGCAGGCGACGACTCAGAGCTAAAAACACAAACAATTGTGGAGATGGTTATTGATTTCAGGAAGAAAAACGCCCATCCCCTTCCTCTAGAAAAACTCCGTTCCACCATCAGCACACAACAACCAAAAATATCACAACAATTATACAAAAGGCCTGTATTGTTTTGAAATTTGTCCTATAATAGCAAAGCATAATAATGCTACTTTATCTAAAAATAAAAAATAGATCAATTGAATCTTAAATTATTGTGTTACTGAGCATTAAGGTTAGGACTGTATATATGTTTAAAAGATAATGATGATAAATAATAACACAGAAGCCAGGGATTATTAATCTTTTAGATGCCACGGACCCCCAAATATGATCATCCTCATGCAAGGGACCCCTTCCTAAAATCTAAGTAAACACCCAATTTATATTGTGAAAAGTAAATAATATAATATAATATAACATAATATAATATAATATTTATTTATTTGGAGTTTTTTTTAAATTTAATGTTTTATGTATTTATTTTAATCTTATTATAATTTTTTTTTATTTTATAGTTTTATACTGTTTTCTTTCATTTCATGTATATTTTATTTATTTTAATATATTTATTTTTAATCTATTTGAATCCGCTTTTTTATTATTTATTTTTACTGTTTCCTTTAAACATTTCCACTGACCCCATATCACTCCCTTGTGATTTATTTATCTATTTATTCGAATACATATGTATTATTTGTTCATTTTTATCCATTTATCTTAATCTTTTTTTATTTGTTTTTACATTTTTTACACCATTTTCTCTACACGTTTCCACTGACCCTCTAGCACTTCTTTGTGCTTTATTTATTTATTTATTTAATTATTTATATTTTAATGATTTTTATATTGATTTGAATACATTTGTATTATGTATTCATTTTTATCCATTTATTTTATTTTTTATTTCTGTTTTTACATTTTTACACTATTTTCTATATACATTTTCACTGACTCCATATCACACCTTTGTGCTCTATTTATTTTATTTATTTTTTTTATTTATTCCTTTTTATCCACTTATTTTAATCTTATTTTTTATTTATTGGTTTTTACAATTTTTACACCATTTTCTCTACACATTTCCACTTACCTTCTAGCCCTCGCTTGTGCTTTATTTATTTGCTTATTTTTATTTTAATGTTTTTTTTTTTTATTGTTTTAAATACATTTGTATTATGTATTCATTTTTATCCATTTATTTTAATCTTATTTTTCATTCTGTTTGTACATTTTTACACTATCTTCTATAGGTATTTCCACTGACCCTCTAACACCCCCTTGTGATTTACTGATTGATTGATTTGAATACATTTGTATTATTTATTCATTTTTATCCATTTATTTTAATCTTATTTTTTATTCATTTGTTTTTACATTTTCACACTATTTTCTCCACACATTTCCACTGACCCTCTAGCTAAAACTAATTTTTATTATGTATTCTTTTTTTATACATTGATTTTAATCTTACTTTTTATTTATTTAATTTTACAGATTTCACACTGTTTTTCTCTACACATTTCCACTGACCTTCTAGCACTCCCTTGTGGCCCTCTTACTAAACCTCAAACACACAAACACACACCAAACAAACACCATGAGGCCAAAAGACTCATTTACTCTGGACACACACATCTCTTATTACATCAGTCTTGATAAGAAAACATGCTGTCATCCAGCAGCTTTCAGGAAGTGCAGTGCAACCCAACACCTGAGTCCCAGAGAAATGACAGGAATGTATCACTCTGCAAGAGGACAGATATTTCCGCTCAACACAGAGCCAAAAACATTTGGCACTTCGTGAAGTGGATGACTTGTTTGTGTCCTGCTAACATTCACCAACTCAATCCAAAAGACACTCATATATTTCCATTGGGTGTAAAGCCACACAAAGCAATTCACTAGTTTGCTTGGTTTGTCAAATAAAACACAATGCAAGTGTCTGTTTCAGCATCACTTCTGAATAAACATGCCTGTTTCAGATTTATTAATTTTTAGACATTAATGTGCAACAGCATCTCTTCAGAACGCTTAAGTAACATAATCAGGCATTTTGAAAAACAAACACTATGCTAATATTTCACTTAAGCACACACATCGAGTTTCCAATGCAGTAGCGCCATCTTGTGGCGTTACTTTATCAGTAACGCTGCCTAAATATTTAATTGAAATCCATTCTGTCTCTTTCAGGCGTTTTGCCGTGAGTATGTGAGGTATGTGGGGATAGTACAATTACTAGACAATTATAGGTATAATTAAGAGTAAGGGATAAAACATTGTTGACAAAATACAATTAAGCTATATCACTCAGCCTTGATTTTGTCAATAGGCATTAGACTGTATTAATATTAAGTATCACAGCACAATATTGCTGCCATACAACAAGTTCTTGAAACAAGTAATTAATATCGATTAACTTACTTTTCAGGTTAAATGGGTCAGTTAGCTCGCGTCTTTTTGACGAAAATATTTCCAAAGTAGTGGTAGAACTCAGTAGTAAGCCTGAGTATCACCAAATATATCTATCATAAAAAAATCTTTGGTATCACCAAGCAACGCGTAAATAAAAAACGGTCTGGAGTACCGAATATGAGTGGAGCGGAGCGACAGAGATTGACCCTCTCCTGCTCAAAGCGTTCTATAATTACTCCTCTGTAAATCCATTTCAGGTTTTCTATTTTAAACCGTCAAACGCACAGTAGTTTTAGCGGTCTAATATTTTCATGGATCTGTCGAAGAAGGTAAGATTTTTTTTTTTTTTTTTTTTTTTTTAGTATAGTAAATTAATTTGACTAAAAAGAACTTATGTTATTCTTTGAGATGGGAATACATATGAAAAAAAATCCTTTTTAAATCACGATTTGACCTGTTACCCGGATGCGCGGCCATGTTGGCCATACTCGGATGTAAACAACAGCATTGATTGCATAGTTAATATACTACTGAATACGTTGTTCTGCTAATTTATGCTGTCTAAACCACTAAAAAACTTGTGGAAGCTGCTAAATCATATAGAGAAGGACCTAGTAAGCAGGAAAGGGCGCAATATTTTGACAAACCAAAGTTAATAGGTGATAAAGATACATACAAGCAGTGTTAATTAAGATATTTTACTTGTCTGACTGGAAATGATAAGAACAAACACAAATGTTGTCAAGATTTTTGCCCTGGAAATCCTAGTTCAGTCTGGCCTACCACAAATGCCTTTTGTTCCTCAGTTGTTGTTTTTTTTTTTTTTTTTGAGCTCTTCTTCTTGATTTATGACTTTTGGCAGTCTAAAAGTTCTCCAAATGTTTTTTCCTGTTCCGACTAATTAGTACAGCCCAAAAAATGACAATAATCAACCATTTCCAGCAGCAATTATCAGCAAAATATGCGAGTTCCGTTCAATTCAGTGGAATTGTTTACGTTCAGTGTCACCAACATGGCTGATTGATGACGTGTCATGAAAACACTCTATTGCTTTTCTTTTTATTGTATTGGAGGCATAAAAAATACAAATATAAATATAAAATCACCACAAAAGGTTTATTCAAGAAGGTGATACAATTAAAACACAAACACATTGTATTTTCAACAGTTCAAAAAAAAAAAAAATCAAGTAATTTGACATCAAATATATTTTTTTACCCATGATGCTGTGGTAGCTGTACAATTTTCTTATCTTTGTCATGTCAACATGGTGGAACAATATGAAAAAAGATTTGCATACACAGACAGTATATTCAATGAATTAAAATCTGTGATTATTACTATTAATGCACTACTACATCAAAAGATACTTTTATTTATTTAGTGTGATACTGGCACCAATGTAATCAGAACAATACTACCAGTCATACTCCAGAAAATCTCATTTAAATATTCAAGACCTGTTTCAAATGCACAGTATATATCACAGCACTCTTTGGATATGATTTGAGGCAACAATTCAGTCAACCTAAACATGTTTTACTGGACAAAAGAAAATCACAGATCAACTTTATACTATATTTTAATCCTTATATGGAAATGGATTTTGATAATTCATTTTTGAGCATATTAATATCATAAAAACAAATACTGAGACTTTGTTCCCAAATTTGTTAATGTAACAAACAGCTTATGTTTCTCTCACAAGCATTTAAATTTCTCAGAAACATGCAGTTAAAATCAGCTGGAAAGTCAGAATATTCTGCAGAGTTATTCTGAATAAAATGTACATGATAGAAAAATACCTGCCTGAACAACTGTCAGTGTTGATTTAAAATAACTAGCAGTGTCTGAATTTAAACGTCAGGCGAAAAAGGTCGATATTTCTATCTAAATTCTTAAAGAACATTAAAAAAAGAAGATAAATAAAGTCACTCTATCATTAAAGGGAGATGAAGTAAATAGTTTTTTGACACATTGAGTGTTTTCTCTGATTTGTATGTATACACACGCACACAAAAAACAACTTTTGTCATCCCATCCCTCAAAATAACAGAGAGATTACCTTTTAGATTTGACAAAATGAAAGCACAATTGGAGGAGCAGCAAAATAACATACCTGCAGATCCCATATCTGTAAATATATGTATATTACATATACATATAAGAGCCATAGTAATGTAACATCCATCCCAAACACCGTAAGTGCAAACACAATCTTCCAGGTTTATCTCATGCCATGTAAACTGATTATGGCTCTTTTAAAACATGGAGTGAGAAACCATTTACTATATATACAATCAGTAGAAATCTTACAGCCACTAATTAACCGGTTAACGTGACAGACCAGAACCTGATCAGGGGTCTATCTGAAGGCAGGGTCGACCTGTTGTAATGGCAATCCCAGGCTCGGAGAGACACTGATGTAGTGAACAGAGAGAAGGCGGTGTGGCTGTAGGTCAGAGGTGAGGCGGGACAGTCTGTAGGGCATCCTCGGCAGTGCGGTGCACATTGACATTCTAGGACAAGAACAGAAAATAAAATTTTATAGTGTTGTTTTTTGAAAAAACACCTGTTATCTTCAAACATACACCATATACTGGTACTGGTAAACGTGTTTTAAATAATTTACACTACCAGTCAAAAGTTTTTGAACAATAAGATTTTTAATGTTTTTTTTTTTAAAAAAAGGTCTGCTCACCAAGCCTGCATTTTTTTGATTCGAAGTACAGCAAAAACAGTAAAATTCTGAAATATTTTTACTATTTAAAATAACTGCTTTCTATTTGAATATATTTAAAAATGTGATTTCAAAACTGAATTTTTAGCATCATTACTCCAGTCACATGATCCTTCAGAAATCATTCTAATATTCTGATTTGCAGCTCAAAAACATTTACTATTATTATGTTGAAAACATTTATCTGAAATAGAAATCTTTTGTAACATTTTAAATGATCTTTATCATCACTTTTGATCAATTTAAAGCGTCCTTGCTAAATAAAAGTATTAATTTCTATATATAAAAGTATTAATTTTCAAAAAAATATATTTATACTGACTCCAAGCTTTTGAATGGTATAGTGTATAATGTTACAAAAGCTTACAAAAGATCCAAAGATCTTTGGATTTCTTTCATCAATGAATCCTAAAAATGTACTCAACTGTTTTCAATATCGATAATAATAATAAATGTTTTTTGAACAGTAAATCAGCATATTAGAATGATTTCTGAAAGTTCATGTGACACTGAAGACTGAAGTAATGATGCTAAAAATTCAGCTTTGAAATCACAGGAATAAATTAAATTTTAAAATATATTCAAATAGAAAGCAGTTATTTTAAATAGTAAAAATATTTCAAAATTGTACTGTTTTTGTTGTTCTTTGAATCAAATAAATACAGGCTTGGTGAGCAGAGTAGACATCTTTAAAAAAACAATAAAAATCTTACTGTTCAAAAACTTTTGACCGGTAGTGTATATATATATATAGGTGTGCGTGTGTGTGTGAAACAATAAATCAGCATGGAGGTCAAAGGTCATGGGAGCACAGGTGAGGTGATATAAATAATATAAAAAATCTGATATGGTTAGCTTAATATCTACATCCTGATGCTGCACTTTAATTTCAGGCCAAAGTCCATTGAAATAAATCACATTACTGCCCTTTATCACTGTAATATGGTAAACATCTTGATTGCCTCTCATATTAATGTTACATCATTTATGGTTAGCAAATTTTGCAGTGTGGTGCAGTTATGCTTTAAAAGCTGTTCTGTTTTATTAACGACAGACTTGTGGGGTGAATGTAAAGGGAGACAGGATTTCACTATTCAAATACATTTTATTAGCATTGCAAATATTCATTACAGTAGAGATTTTTCCTCCTTCTCAGTTACCAGAAGAAATGGATTTCACATCATAACATTCCTTAGTGTTTAAAAAAAACGAAAATTGTAATATAAATTAGTACGTAAAAACAAAACAAAAAAAAATAAAATTTATTTCTAAATTGACCCTTCTTATATACATGCTACACATTCCTAAATTACGGATGAATAATTACTTTTAAGATGACCAGCCAAAACCTTCAACTTAAACTTATTTTACATATGCACCATAAATAAATATCACATGCTACTGGAGTGACTGGTGTTTTCATAGCAGCCGTTACATTCATGTGCAGCAAGAACTGAAAAACATCAGTGTGCATTTATGATAAAGTGCAATTTAGTCAGTTAACACAGTAACACATAATGAATTAGTTAATTAAAAAAGTTAATTCCATGCATAATCATCTCTTCCGAGCTGTCATTCAAAAGGCATTTACTAAGCTGTAAAAATTGCCCCTGGTTTCAAGAAATGAAATGGATGCATTTAGGCATGTTTAAATGTCTGCATTCCTAAGAAAGGGGTATGTGAATGGGATAATGGTGTGTGAGAAAGAGAGGGACGAGGGTGTCAGTGATGATCTGGCACTGTTAACAAAGCCTCTTCCGGCTGCCGTGACACATCTACGTTCTGTTTGAAGCAAACACAGGGAATGACGTCACATATTAATAGATGAGGTAACTGGGTGATGGCGACTCATATCATAGGCAGGACCAGTACTGGATAGATTACCAATTAATTGTAGTCGGTTACTTGTTTTAAATTACCTTATGAAAAATGTAATCAGTAATATGGGTGTGGCTTCCGGTCTCATCCGCGTCCAGCTATTTTTAGCTGTACAAAACAGCTCGTTTTGCTTGATACTACAAATTGTTGTGTCTTACCATATTATTTTAATGTATTATCTTAATTAAGAGCACACTGGTTTGTAGTGCAAACAGTTTTACTGTTTACTGCACGCTGTTATCGATCTCGTTATTTCCCTATAGCGGATAATGAACTGAAATTCTCACCCATAGGCTTGGTTGCGTGTTGAAGAAAAAGATGGATTACATTATACATTTTTTTTTTGTAATGTAATCTGACTACTTTTAGATTACTTTTGCACTAACTCATGACATTGATTTGAATAGGATAATCTTGTAATATACTGATATAAAAATACAAACATATATTTGATTTTTTTTGTTACCAACAAGATGAAATGCGTTAAACATTATGTTACGTCTGGTAATGCTTATAATTAATTTAATTGTAGATATGTTATACATTATATATTTTATAACTTTTTTAATGTATAAAAGCAGTAGGCTTTTTGTGTAATTGAGAAATTATAGAAAATATTAATTAGGGAAATTAAAAAAAAAAAAAAAAAACTGATTTATTGCCATTGCGTGACTATGTAATCATGTAATTACTAAAAAGTAAACATAATATAATCTAATTACTAGTACCTCTGTATGATTATGCCTTCCAGATTACATATTTAATCAGTTACGTCCAGGGTTATTATAGTTAACTAAAACCATTATTAAAAAAAAACTGTTACTGAATATAAACATTGAGGGAAATAAAATGTAATTTTAGTAAAACATTTTATTTCAGCTAGTTGAGAAAAAAACATTTCTCAATTTAATTTAGTTTAACTTTATGTACTAAAATAACTAAACTGGAAATAAAAACTATATATACACGGCCATTCAAAAGTTTGGGATCAGTATCATTTCTAATGTTTTTTAAAAGTCTCATGCTCATCAAAGTTTCATTTATTGATCAAAAACACAGAAAACAACAGTAATATTCTGAAATATTATTGCAATTTAACATAACAGTTTTCAATTTTAATATGCTTTAAAATATAATTTATTTCTGTGATGCAAAGCTTAATTTTCCATCAGCCATTACTCCAGTCTTCAGTGTCACATGATCCTACAGAAATCATTCTAATATGCTGATTTATTTTCAATGTTGGAAACATTTTTTTTGGAACCTGTGATACTTTTTTCAGAATTCTTCTTCAGAACAGCATCTATTCAAAATATAAATCTTTTCTAACAATACAAGCTTTTACTATCACTACTTATCAATTTAACATGTCCTTGCTGAATAAAAGTATTAATTTCTTTCAAAGTAAGAAAGAAAAAAATTACTGACCCCAAACTTTGAACAGTATAGTTTTTTTTATGTTGTTACAAAAGATTTCTATTTTAAATAAATGCTGTTCTTTTTAACATTTTATTTAATCCTAAAAAAAGTATCAGAGGTTCCAAAAAAAAAGTTAAAAATTAAGCAGCACAACTGTTTCCAACATTGATTATAAATCAGCATATTAGAATGATTTCTAAAGGACCATTTGACACTGAAGTGTAATGATGCTGAAAATTCAGCTTTGCATCACAAGAATAAATTCGATTTTAAAGTATATTAAAATAGAAAACCACTATTTTAAATTACAATAATATTTCACAATATTACAGTTTTTTTTCTGTTTTTTTAATTAAATAAATGCAGCCTTGATGAGCAGAAAAACATAGAAAAACATTAAAAATTGTAATGATCCCAAACTTTTAACAGCAGTGTACATTTTTTTTAATTAAAAAATTAAACAAAAACACAACAAAATGACTAAATTCAAGCTATTAATAAAACTTTAATAGTATCTTAGGGATACTAAACGAGCGCTACCCAGCACTGGACATGGAAAAAAAAAAAAAATTTAAAAAAGGAAAAAGAAAAAGCAGCATATAGTGAAATGATGTAAACCCCCCAAAAATTATGAATTGTAAATTGGCATGTTGCAGTGCACACCCTTAATGTTAATTGTTTAAATTCATCAGTGAACCCAACACCACATCCTTAATGTGACGGCTGAGGCTCAGGAGACCCCAAAGCTTAATCACTCCATTATACAGAAGAGCTCTCAAGCATAACTACAGACTGACTGCACACTTTCCCTTAAGCGATAATGGGCGGGGAGGCTTTTAACCACCGAATTGACTGACATGCTTAATGGATGTGAGTTTGTGAGTCTTACCGTTGGTCTGTCTCTGTGTGTATTCACAGCATCCACGTTCAAACAGATCGACTCCACCTTACAACCTGAAGAGGCAGAATGATTCACAATCAAGACCTGAATTGCATTATTTAAAGACTAATGTCCAGATTAGTTAAGAAAGGGTTCCTGTCTTACCATAGGCCATTGGCGTTAACTTCAATACTGTGTGAAGAGGGCATTTCAGGTAAGGCAGTTCCTCTGTTAGGAAATAAAACACACCAAACAAGTAGAGTTTAGATGACTTAGAGTGCATTTTCAATGCATTAATCATCAGTGCAACTCTGTGCAAGTGAATTGAAAAAGGGAAGATCTTCATGGGTGGTGTCAATGTGGTCATTACCTGCAGACTTGTCCAGAAAGTAAGCCAGCAGGCATCTCATGACAGCTTGATGACAGATGACCAGAACGTTTTCCTGCCGCTCTAACTCCATGATCACAGGTTCCAGGCGCTGAACCAAGTCTTCATAAGACTGTGAGGACAAAGCTGGATTATACACTGTGTTTACGGTGTAATATTCACATAGATACACACACAAAAAAAAAAAAAAAAAAATCAGCAGACATGAACATGAATGTCAAGCAATATTACACTGCAATATTTGTACTTTTAAATGTTCATTTGTTACACAACAGAACTTTTGAGGTGAACTGCAGAAAGGCTAAAAGTTGATTAAATCTGTGACAACATATATACACACAATATATAATTATATATTAGAAGGAAAAAATTAATTAAAAATAGAATAAAATATATTAAATGGAATTATAATACATTAAATGGAAAAACTTACAAGTGAAATAGAAAAGCTAAATAGAAATGTTAAATAACTAATAAAGATGACAAAAACACAAATTTTAAATTAAGATGAAAACTAAAAATATAAAAGTGAACGCTAATTTAAAATATTGTAAACACTATGATCAAATAAATATATTAAATGGAAAAACTTAAAAGTAAAATAAAAAAGCTAAATAGAAATGCTAAAAACACAAATTTTAAATTAAGATGAAAATATATATATATATATATATATATATATAAAATGTATGTATTTATTATATATTATTTCAATTTAAATCTAAAAGTGAAATAAAAAATTAAATAAAACAGAATATAAAAGTGAACGTTAATTCAAAATATTATAAAGACTATAATGAAATAAATATATAAATGAAAAAATTGAGATGAAAACAAAAAATATATTAATATATTATATATATATATATATATATATATATATATATATATATATATATATATATATATATATATATATAATTAGTATTATTATTATTATTATATTATCATATTTTATATATATATTATTTCAATTTAAATCTAAAAGTGAAATACAAAAAGCTAAATAGAAATGTTAAAAAATGAATAAAGATGACAAAAGCACATCACAAATTTAAAGTTAAGATGAAAACAAAAAATAAAAAAGCGAACGCTAATTTAAAATATTATAAACACTAATAAAATAAATATATTACATGGAAAAACTTAAAAGTTAAATAAAAAAGCTAAATAGAAATATTAAAAAAACTAATAAAGATGACAAAAGCACAACACAAATTTTAAATTAAAATGAAAACAAAATAAAAAAAGTGAATGCTAATTCAAAATATTTCAAATGGAAAACGTAAAAGCGAAATTAAAAAAGCTAAATAGAAATATTTTAAAAAGACTAATAAAGATGACAAAAGTACATCACAAATTTTAAATTAAGATGAAAACAAAAAAAAGTGAACACTAATTTAACATTTTTAAATTTCAATATACTTTTTAACGATATATTTTAAGAATCTGGAACAATTCTTAAATTCCAAAAATCGATCTCTCTATTTTATTTTATTTATTTCTATATTATTTCATTTTATTTTATCTTCAATGGATGTGAGATGATTTTCACTAAACATTCACCATTATATTTGTGAAAAAAGCTAATTATATTTAATAGTTTCAGGCCTACTATGAAACAGAATTGTTCTGATAATGCACAGTTGGAATTTTCCCAATAGTTCACACAAACTCTCATAACTAAAACTGACCAGCAGCTAAAACGAACTGACACTGAATTAAAATTGATACAAGAACAATGCACAGTCCTAAAACACACACCCTTATTTACAATACTAAAATAAATGCATGCACCGCAAACTTTAACACAAGTCACAAGGACCTTGCACCCAGTCTTTATCTAATACAGCGAGAACAGCCTGGTGCTTTAATGCACTCTGAGTAAATAGGCTTGAGATACTGATCTAAATGAGAACTGCTTGCTCTGAAAAACAAACGCGCTCACAACCTGACAGATGAGCAGGGAAAATGGAAGTGTGTATGTGCGGGCTGAGGGTAATGGCGTGTGATGTGCTCGGTCAAAGTAATAACAGCTCACAAAAACACGTGAAATAAAGTCAATGAGACCCTTTTGGAACCGCATTAATGCAGGCTAAAAAAACAGACTTGTTTACTCCATTTGGCCAGTGAGAAATTCTGAGAAGAGCCTAGCAACTAACATTAATTTGATGGTTGTTTAATGTCCTAAAGTGTTAGTAAAAGCTCTTTGTTGCCAAAAGGGGCATAAGAGAGCAATATAAACAATAACTGATAAAATATCAATGCAGAAAAACATCTCACTGTCACGTATAAGGTCATTAACCCTTATCAATTAAAACGAAATGTACATTTAAAAAAAAAAAAAAATTTAGTGAAAGTAAACGGATCTGATGTAAACCGACCTCTCCTTTGGGATAGCGATAACGATATTTGTCCTGGTCGCGTAATGCAAACTCCAGTGGATATCGCTGCTGGATCTCCTCATACATGAGTTCCTCACAAACGCCCTAAACACATACAGATTGACAGAGTCAATTAACACAATATCCATCAAATAAATACTAAGCTTCTTTAATGTTCATAAATAAAGAGACTTACGGCATCAATCTCATTGAGAGCTTTCCACTGTTCGTATGGCACCCCAACAGCTTCTGCCGTCTGTATGGTCCTCTTCATCTGACTCGTCCACACCTTCAAATCGCGGATATTCTGCAACTGGATAAACTGGCCCAAAGCATTAGCAAACTGAAAAGGAAAGTGAAAAAGCAGAAGTTTAAATTATTAAGTAATACAAAAGCATTTAAAAAGTCGTAGAGAAATCATAGAGAAGCAGAAAGTATTTGTCTTTGCATCAGTTCAGCTTGTCTAAAAGCTCAAGTCACTTGTCCAATAATACTTACAAATTAGTATGGTACTGATATGGATAAGCAAATAATTATTTGCATCTTATGGTCAATAGCTAATAAAAACTAAATGTAAAATCAATCATTTTAACTGCATTTGCCAGTGTTGCATTTAGAATTCACTCTGTTTGTTTTTGGACCCAGCGCATTTGAATATTAAATTATTATAACATCTAATATTTATTATTATCATTATATCTAGTTTTCTACAATAACATTCAAAGGTTTGGGGCTAATAAGATTTTATTGTTTTTCTTCTGTTCACCAATGCTGCATATATTTAATAAAAACTCTATGAAATATTATTGCATACACTACCAGTCAAAAGTTTTTGAACAGTAAGATTTTTAATGTTTTTTAAAAAAGAAAATGTTGATATATTTTTGCTATTTAAAATAACTGTTTTTTTTTTTATTTGAATATATTTTAAAATGTAATTTATTCCTGTGATTTCAAAGCGGAATTTTTAGCATCATACCTCCAGTCACATGATCCTTCAGAAATCATTCTAATATTCTGATTTTCTGCTAAAAACCTTTAATATTACTATTATTATTATTATTATTATTATTATGTCAAAAACAGCTGAATAGAATTTTTTCAGGTTTCTTTCATGAATAGACAGCTCAGAAAAACGGCATTTATCTGAAATATAAATGTTTTGTAACATTCTAAATGTCTTTATCATCACTTTTGATTAATTTAAAGCATCCTTGCTATATAAAAGTATTAATTTCTATGATTTCTTCTCCAAAAAAAAAAAAAATAATAATAAAAATTATACTGACTCCAAGCTTTTGAATAGTGTATAATGTTACAAAAACTTATTTCAGATAAATGCTGATCTTTGGATCTTTCTATTCATCAAAGAATCCTGAAAAAGAAATTAGCTTAACTGTTTTAAGTATTATTATTATTAATAATAATAGTAATAATAATAATGTTTCTTAAACAGCAAATCAGCATATTAGAAAGATTTCTGAAGGATCATGTGACATTAAAGACTAGAGTAATGATGCTGAAAATTTAGCTTTGATCACAGAAATAAATGACATTTTAAAATATATTCAAATAGAAAACAGCTATTTTAAGTAGTAAAAAATATTTCAAAATTTTACTGTTTTTGCTGTACTTCAGATCATATAAATGCAGACTTGGTGAGCAGAAGAGACTTCTTTAAAAAAATAAAAAATAAAAATAAAAATCTGGTAGTGTATTAAAATAACTGTTGCAATACAATTTATAATTCTACTGGAATATATTTTATTCTTGTGATGCAAAGCTGAGCTTTCAGCGTCATTACTCTAGTCTTACGAGTCACATGACCCTTCAGAAATCATTCTAATATGCTGATTTGCTGCTCAAGAAACATTTATTAATATTATCAATGTTGAAAACAGTTATGCTCCCTAATATTTTTGTGCAAACCATGACAGATTTTTCTCTGATGAGCAAAAAGTTCAAAAGAACAGCATTCATTTGACATTTATTTGAACTTTTCTAATATTCTAAATGTTTTTATAGTCACTGTTGATCAATTCAATGAACCCATACTAAAAATGTATATTTATAATTCTTTTTTTAATAAAAATCCTACTGACCCAAAACTTTTGAACAGTACTATATATTAAAAATTAGAATCTTACAATGAAAAAAAATATATTTCTGTCCTTAGTTTATCACTTTTACATGATATTTCAAGACCATCAAGCCATTTTTGTAGAGGTGCGATGATAAATCGATTTGTGGATTGATTCTGCAATTTACATGGCCACATTGCGATTCTCTCTTGAATCGATTCTGAGCTTAGTTTGTAACAGCAGATGGCACTGCGTGCTTTAGAAACAGTCGTACTTACGCTTGCGTCCAGTTCCTTACACACACACACACACCACTTACACCTAAAATAAACATTCATAAAGTTAAACAAAGTTGAAGCACATTACAAGAGTGTTTACAGCGGGCTGTATTTACAATAATCTTGCGTCATAAAAGCATAAAAGCCGAGGTGCAAGTACATTTAACCACTTACATTACTCAGTCAAACGCACAACCGCTCTTCTTCGTGAGCATTTAAGTGTAATTAAAGTCATTCAAGTGTAAAAACAAAGCTCAGAATCTATTCCAGAGAGAATCGTGATGTATCAGGAAAATCAAATTGATTTATTGTCACTCCCTGACATATTTATGACCCTGGACCACAAAACCAGTTTTAAATAGCACAAGTATATTTTTGGCAATAGCCAAAAATACAATGTATGGGTCACAATTATCGATTTTTCTTTTATGCCAAAAGATATTTAGTAAATTTTCTACCTTAAATATATCAAAACTTAAATTTTGATTAGTAATATGCATTGCTAAGAACTTCATTTGGACAACTTTAAAGGTGATTTTCTCAATATTTTGATTTTTTTGCACCCTCAGGTTCCATTTTTTCAAATAGTATATCGCGGCCAAATATTGTCAGCTACAAACCTAACTTATTTTTTCAGCTTTTAGATGATGTATAAATGTCAGTTTCAAAAAATTGATCCTTATGACTGGTTTTGTGGTCCAGGGTCACATTTGTGTTTGTTATTTAGGCAAAAAAATGATCAGTCAATGTAAATGGGTCTATACAGCTTACATCCCTTCCCCTGGCTGAGAGCCCCGAGTCTCCACCGATGCGTCCTTTGATGTTAAGATCGCTCTCTCCATGCCGGCACAAGTAGATGGAGCGGGGCGTGATGTGGATATTCATGAGGTAGTAAACTATTCGGCTCTGTATGTGGTCCTGGACTCGGTTCACCAAATACCGCCGCCCCACATCAATAATCTTAATGAACGAAAGGTCCCTGAACACACAAAGAAAATAAAAAAGGTGTGAAATTCGTAAATTCATAAATTGGATCCAGAAGCACTGAAATGGCATTTACCTGTCCAACTCCTCATCCAGTGGTTCATAAGAGTTCTCATAACACTTTATCCTCTTCATAAAGTCTGCAACGGCTTCCTCTGTGTTACAGTGTGTGTAGTCTGGACTGCTCAACTTCACTTGCTGAAAAGCAAAACCACAAATTTAGATAAAAAACAACATATTTTGTAGATATTCTGCAGTTCTGAGACGTACCACAATGTTCTCTGCAATAACGTCTGGGTCTTCACACACAGATTCTACAAAGAAAACCTGAGGGGTGAGAAAAGAGTTTTAAAAGAGTGAATACTTGAGGAAAAACACTTCATGGAGTAGTTCACTTCCAGAACAAGAATTTACAGATAATGTATTCTCCCCCTTGTCATCCAAGATGTTTATGTCTTTCCTTTTTCAGTCGTAAAGAAATTATGCTTTTTGAGGAAAACATTTAAGGATTTCTCTCCATATAATGGACTTCTATGGTGCCCCGAGTTTGAACTTCCAAAATGCAGTTTAAATGCATCTTCAAAGCACTCTAAACGTTCTCAGACGAGAAATAAGGGTCTTATCTAGCAAAACGATCGGTTATTTTCTAAAACAAATTACAATTTATATACTTTTTAACCTCGCTCGTCTTGTCTAGTCTCTGCATTAACTGTTTTTTCCTGTTCATGACAGTTAAATGTTAAATGTTTCGACAGGTATGTCGAAAAACTGCCATCTCATTTTCTCCTCCAACATCAAAATCATCCTATATCGCTGTTTTACCTTTTTTGTAAAGGGTGTTTGATCTTCTTTGCATGTTCACTTTTTGATTTTGATGTTGAAGGAGAAAATGTTCATGCAGCGCTAGACAAGACAAGCGTTTGCGGTTAAAAGGTATATAATTAGGTTGGCTTGAGAAAGCCAATCTACTGATCTGCTACTTAAGCTTTATATTATTATTCTTCTTAGCCAAATTTCTGAATGCTACTCCTCCTAGAGCTTTAACTCTACAAACTCGAAACTCAGCCCAGATCTTCAGACTGGTCTGACTCGAGTTGCTATATCTTTTCTAACTGATCGGATTTACGATTTTCCTAAAAATTATATTTAAAACTGGGAAAAATCCCATAGACTTACATTGACGGAATGTTCAAATGAGCCAAGACTATTCAAACTCCAACTGTCAAAACTCCCAGAATCCCTTGAGACTCAATCAGGCCTTCTATGTGCTTCATTTCTAATCCATTCAAACTCATTCAAACTCATCTATCTATCACTAGCCAAGCCTAGCAACTAGAGTCATGCTAGTAGCTTGATAATCATGCTAGTAACATGCTAGTAACTGGCTAATCATGCTAATAACATGCTAACAACATGTTAATCATGTTAGAAACAGACTAGCAACATGCTAGTAACTTGTTAATCATGCTAGAAACATGCTAGCAACTTGCTAATTATGCTAGAAACATGCTAGCAACTTGCTAATCATGCTAGCAATATGCTAACAACTTGTTAATCATGCTAGAAACATGCTAGCAACTTGCTAATCATGTTAACAACATGCTAACAACTTGCTAATCATGCTAGAAACATGCTAGCAACTTGCTAATCATGTTAACAACATAGTAACAACTTGCTAATCATGCTAGAAACATGCTAGCAACTTGCTAATCATGTTAACAACATGCTAACAACTTGCTAATCATGCTAAAAACATGCTAGCAATTTGCTAATCATACCAGAATCATGCTAGCAACTTATGTTAGAAACATGCTAACAACTTGCTAATCATGCTAGAAACATGCTAGCAACTTGCTAATCATGCTAGAAACATGCTAACAACTTGGTAGTCATGCTAGAAACATGCTAGCAACATGCTAACAACTTGCTAATCATGCTAACAATATGCTAACTGGTTAATCATGCTTGAAACATGTTAACAACTAGCTAATCATGCTAACAACATAGTAACAACTTGCTAATCATGCTAGAAACATGCTAACAACTTGCTAATCATTTTAACAAAATGCTAACAACTTGCTAATCATGCTACAAAACATGCTAGCAACTTGCTAATCATTCCGGAATCATGCTAACAACTTACTAATGTTAGAAACATGCTAACATCTTGCTAATTATGCTAGAAGCATGCTAGCAACTTGCTAATCATGTAAACAACATGCTAACAACTTGCTAGTCATGCTAAAAACATGCTAGCAACTTGTTAATCATACAAGAATCATGCTAGCAACTTACTAATGTTAGAAACATGCTAACAACTTGCTAATCATGTTAGAATCATGCTAGAAACATTCTAGCATCTTGCTAATCAGGCTAAAAACCTGCTAGCAACATGCTAACAACTTGCTAATCATGCTAGAAACATGCTAAGATTTTAAACTTTTAAAACTTTTTTAAACTTCTGGTCCGGCTTTCTCAAGCCAACCTAAAGTTTGTCTTGACAAACTTTTTTTATCTAGTTGTTGTTGTTGTTTTCAAATAACTGATCGTTTCGTTAGATAAGTTCGTTTAGAGTCCTTTGAAGCTGCATTTAAACTGCATTTGGAAGTTCAAACTCACAGGCACCATTAAAGTCCACTATATGGAGAGGAATCCTGAAATCCTCAAAAAACAATTTCTTTACGACTGAAGAAAGAAAGACATGAACATCTTGGATGACAAGAGGGTTAGTACATTATCTGTACATTTTTGTTCTGGAAGTGAACTTCTTTAAATGAATAATCCCCTATCCAGCACCTTGAAACCATTCTGGTCTGCAAATCTAAGGATCGTCTCTCTTCTTTCTCTAGTTGTGTTTGTGGCATCAAAAACCTGAAGATTGAAAAGCAAAACAGTTAAATGCATAATGAATAAGGCTGTCGAACGATTAATAATCGCATACAAAATCAAAGTTTGAGTTTGCCTAATATATGTGTGTGTACTCCTTACCGCCACCTGGCCGCCTTCATCTGTGAGGAACTGCCGTACGTCGTTGAGAGCTGCCAATGCACACTGCCTAGATATATAAGCAAAATAAGCATTTTTTTAGTTTCATTTCACATTTTGAATGGTTGCCAGTCATAAAAATTCATGTCTTACTTCCTGATTTTAAGCCCCTCTTCATTGTCTGGCCGAAAGAACTCAAAGGATTTGTAGATCTTCACACATTCACGTCTGTACTGCCCAACGTTAAACTCTGCAGAGGTAAAATTTCAGGATGAGGAGCAAAGCCACTAATATTCAACACATCTGGGCATCACTGTGAGTGCTGCATACCTTTTGTTGGAACATCAATCCAGTTGAGGTAGCGTGTCAGTTTCTTGGAGATGTAGGTCTTTCCTCTGGCTGGTAGACCAACGGTTACTATAAGCGTTGGGCAGTTGGTCATACATACTGAAAGACAAAAAAACAGCAGCATATAAAAAAACTTATCAGAGATGTTTAGCTATAATAATCTTACAATATACTGCAGGTGACCTGTCAATTATCACACCTTATGATGTTAATAACATTAATGTTGTAATCTATGTGCAGTTTGGGTAACCTTTTTATTGCTTTAATAAAATCTGTGAGTTGTCATTGTAGAGCATAAGTCATTTCGGTATCTCCACATAAAATTGGATATTATCATATCAATGTCCACATCGTCCTGCAATTTAAAATGGGTGAAAATGATATAGTGTTCTTGGTCTTTAGCACACTTGTACATGATGTACTATTTGTTAAAAATACACCAAAATTTGAATTATTATAGCTTTTAGAACGGAAGGACAAATAAAAAAAAAAGAGCAATTTTACAAGAGCAATATTTAGCCATAATGTTTAGATATTTGCATTTACAATTTCACTGTTCATTTCTGGACCCAGGGCATTTGAATAGTAAATTATTAAAACATCTAATGTTTATCATTATATCCATTTTCCTTCACTAACATTCAACGGTTTGGGGCTAATTTGATTTTAATATTTTTTGGATTTTTTTTTTTATTTTTTTTTATTAAATTAGTATAGCTTTTAGAACTGGAAGACAAATACAACAGCACTATTTATTTAGCCATTTATAGTATATATTTAGCCATTTTAGATGTTATTTTTAGATAATATTTTAGATTTTAAATTTAGATAATATTTTAAAGCACAGCATATCTGATAGAGATGAAAATGTATTCTTTTAATTTTTTTGTTTTTTAATGAAGCCTCTTTTGCTTATCAAGCCTGCATTTATTTGATCTCAAGTACAGCAAAAGCATTAATTTAAATTTTTTTTGCAATGTTTTTACTATTTAAAATAACTGCTTTCTATTTGAATATATTTTAAAATGTAATTTATTCCTGTGATTTCAATGCTGAATTTTTAGTATCATTACTCCAGTCACATGGTCCTTCAGAAATCATTCTAATATTCTGATTTGCTGCTCAAAAAAACATTCATTATTATTATTATTATGTTGAAAACAACTGAGTAGAATTCTTTCAGGTTTCTTTGATGAATAGAAAGCTCAGAAGAACATCATTTATCTGAAATAGAACTCGTTCGTAACATTATAAATGTCTTTATCATTCATCACGTTTGATCAATTTAAAGCATCCTTGCTAAATAAAGATATTAATACCTATAATTAATACCTATAAATAAATGAATAAATAAAATTTACACTGACTCCAAGCTTTTGAATGTTATAGTGTATAATTTTACAAAAGCTTATTTCAGATACATGCTATTATTTCAGATTTTTGTATCTTCCTGTTTATCAAACAATCCTGAACAAATGTACTCAACTGTTTTAAATATTGATAATAATAATTAAAAAAATGTTTCTTGAACAGCAAACCAGCATATTATAATGATTTCTGAAGGATCATGTGACACTGAAGACTAGAGTAATGATGCTGAAAATTTAGCTTTGATCACAGGAATAAATTACATTTTAAAATATATTGAAATAATAACCAATTATTTTAAATAGTAAAAATATTTAACAATCTAACCGTTTTTGCTGCATTTTGAATCAAATAAATGCAGGCATAATGAGCAGAAGAGACTTCTTTAAAAACATGAAAAATCTTACTATATATATATATATATATATATATTACACACACGCACACACAAACAAATATATTTACTAGTGAACTATTGAGTATTACGTAAGAATATGCATGGTTTTTAATGAACAGTATATACAAATATAAATATATACCTTATAATCAACCATATAATTTGTTGTTGTTAAAGTCCTGCTCTAAACATTGTTAAATTGTATCACCACATAAGTATTGCATCAGAAAGCGCTTTCACCCCGCATCTGACTCCGGCAGCATCAGTGTCCGGCTCTCATCCTTTCATCCACACTTACCCTTTCTTTGACTAATATGTCTCTCAGGAAGGCCGTTTTTGCAGGATGGCACCCATATTTTCTTTAAAGGATTCTGAGTGAGCTCTCGGGTTAGACTATTGCCGCATAGCTCCGTGCTTTCCTCGGATACATTCATTATATTCGTCGTCTCTACGCACTAGCGTCCATAACCATCAGTGCGCACTAAAGACAGCGCTGAAGAATGTCATGAGGCTGGTAGAGAACAACACTACCGTAACGGCAGGAAAAGACGCGCAACAAACTACACTTTTACTGTAATCCCTGGTGTTTTTTACAGAAGGATACGGTGATTAAATACAGGACAGACAAAATAATCCAAAAATAAGCGTTTTAGCAGCTTGGTCTATATACGAGTCTTAATTTGAATACTACTATATTACCTTTAACGTGTTTCTGTTATTATGCTGTCTATTTTATAGTCGGCGGCCTACGATCGTCACGCGCTGTCTGTTACTTTTCTCAGCGCTATCACAGATGAACCAATCAGAGTCGTTTAAGGTTGCTGGCTCTTCAGCGTATGTAGGTTTGCTTGTCAGACACTTTATTAGAATTCAGTTACTTATTAAATTATTATTAGTGTACATACGTCTCCAGTACGACGAAAAAATCGTTGTAAGAATAACTTTTATATTGCTTTTATTAATACTTAGCTTACTTTGTACAAACCATGAATGATTTTACAATAAAAAGACGTGTGTACCGAAACCTGAAGGTGGATATTTTAAGAATTACAGTATGATAAAAGGGATTTTGCTTTCTAAAACAGTATGAACTATCAATAAAACGACACAGGACATGTACACTACACGTCAAAAGTTTTTGAACAGTAAGTCAATTCATTCATTGTCAATTGATCATTTAGAGCTCCTAATATATGACACAGAAGGTTTTAGAGGGTAAACATAACTCTCTTGTTCTGAAAAAGTGCTTGTCTGAGCGCCCCCGTGTGGTAATAGACATCTATTTTACTTTTTTTTTTCTTTTTTTTTTGCATTATTTGAATATTTAATAATAATTTTCAATTTAATATTTGTGTGTGAGAGTAAAACTACTTCATTTAAATGTAAACTGTTTAAACAAATCAGTACTGGCTACACAGATCATGGACATTTTCAGTGGCCTTAGCAGGGTGCTGACAACAAGTTATAACTTGGATAGTCCAATTTTAACAAAGGTGATACTGTGAATCACTGCTCTATCTTGTAAAACCTGTTTGAACAATAGCATTTGGATATACACAGCATGCTTGGAATAAAAACAGCTACATAAAATGCAAACGAATGCAAATTAGGTCAAAGTTCACATACAAAATTAGAAGTGTAACAGATCACAGACACGTCCCAAACGTAAAAGTCAAAAACCTACACTTCCAGAAAACAATGTTAGTGCAGCCAGTTACAAAAATACACATTTTAAGGTTTAGAAAATTGCTAGAACTTTTTTATTTCTTATATTTTGGAAGTGAAAATAAAGCTAAAGACAAGATGCTATACACATATCCACCACTAGATGACAAGAAAGATACCATTTCATGGCTACGGACCCTATGGATTGTGGGTAGGGGATTGGACTTGGGCTGTGTGCAGAGCTTGATAATAGTGATTTGTGAGAAACGACATGTATTTATATCGCTGTGCAGTTTGCATTTATGTGGAGTTAAAGGATAACTTAGATTGTTTGATTTTACACATCAATAAATCAGCTTAAATTAAGGCCAATTTTACATTTGCAAAATGAATTCTGCATAAAACACATGCATGTTAATTTCCTAAACATTTCTGAAAAAACACTGAGACAACTGAGATTGAGCTGTTTTACATGAGGAACAAGTAAACCACAAAAATCTCAATAAGCATACATTCACTTCTAATTCGCTTCCAGTTAGTAATGCAAAACTTATTAATCAGCATTCATATTTGCAGGGAAAACTAGGTCTGGTGTGGCTAGAAAAAGTGGAAGAGTGGGTGTGGAGTATGTTGATATCATTGTACAAACAAGTCAGAACCATATCTCGCAAATACTGCTTATCTTTTCCTCATACTAGCATACAACATTTGATAAACTGCCATTGTTCTAAATCTCTGGTATAATTATACTGGTTTTAGTTCTAGTTTGAAACCAACTGTCATTCTCATCTCAATGGACTGAGCTGTGCTAATCTACAACCGTTTAATTACCAGCCCCGATTGTTAGCAATTACTCCACACAACCGCCTTATTTTCTAGTCATTGAAACAAATCTGGAGGAAATGCAACAGCAGCTGTGTTCAGCATAATGTATTTCATTTGCTGATAACCTCAATAATAAAAATCCCTCTGATTTTTGTCTTCTCTCTAGGTCATAGTATTCTATTTTTACAACCTGACAAGCTGCAATTTACCTCCAGGTCAGTAATCCAACAAACTATGATGGGTATGGCTATGATTTAACCTCACACACTCCTGTACAGCATGTACGAAAACGAAGAAATCGACCACATTAAACCCTAATGCATTTCAATGCATGCAGCACATGACCCAAACACAGTGTGCTTATCTTCATTCATTCAGTGCATTACACAGAACACAGCGTTAGTTTATTTTTAGACCACATGCATGGTTTACAGCAGTGTATACACATAGGTTAAGCGAGTATATTATTAACAGGCCATGTATATAACGTTACTGCTCAAATAAACGGCTCGTGGACTCTCGAGTCCACGCACACGCGCCTACGTGACAGAGTCTTGTTTACTTCTTCCTTCTAGCACACACAATACCAGCTGCTTCCGCTAGAGAACAGCCATAACGTCATGTTCCTTACCCCTCTTATCCAGATTCTGCGTGTTTTTGGACCGGCTGGCGCCCCTCATTGTCCGCGTTTTCTGTGTTAGTGCTTTATTTTGATGCTCGAGCCTTGAGGTATAAAGGAGAAGTATGTGAAAACACGAGCGCACACGCCCACTGATTGACAGCTGGCGCAGCCAATCGATGCGAGGCGGCGGCGAGGTGACACGCCCACCTATCATTGGAAAGAATCGGGGGAAAGTTTGTGTTGATACTGTTGCGCAGTGTTATGCAATGCGTAAAAATGTTACAGGAAAGTGTCACAGTGTAATCAATGCCTTTGTTTGCAGTTTTAAAGAAAAAAATGATGGATTTTGGAACACGGCCAAAAACGTTTTATTCTTACGGGACAGAAATTTTTTTTAGTTTGATTGTTTATTTATTTTTAATAGTGGGAATTCTAAATGGAACTTTATATATATATAATTAATTTTTTATTCATGTAAAAAATGTATGAAAGTACAAAATCTGATGTTTTGGGGAGAAAGTATTATATATTAATTTATACTAAATTATATTATTTATGTCATTTATTTTATTAAGTGTTACACATTATTTTTTGGTGAAACTGAAAATATAAAGTACAAAATAGGATGTTTTGAGTAGAAAGTGTTATATATTAATTTATACTAAATTATATTATTTATGTCATTTATTTTATTAAGTATTACACATTATTTTTGGTGAAACTGAAAATCTAAAGTACAAAATAGGATGTTTTGAGTATAAAGTATTATATATTAATTTATACTAAATTATATTATTTATGTCATTTATTTTATTAAGTGTTACACATTATTTTTTGGTAAAATTAAAAATAAAAAGTATGAAATAGGATGTTTTGGGAAGAAAGTATTATTATTATAATACTTTATTATAATAATACTTATAAATATTAATTTATATTAAATTATACTATATGTAATTTATTTCATTAAGTATTGTACATTATTTTTTGGTGAAACTGAAAATATAAAGTACGAAATAGGATGTTTTGGGGAGAAAGTATTTTATATTAATTTATACTAAATTATACTATATGTAATTTATTTGATTAAGTATTATACATTATTTTTTGGTGAAACTAAAAATACATATACATATTAAAAAAAACTAAAAATTGTTTTTAGGGAAAATATAATCTTGAATTGAATGTTTTGAAGCAAAACTATATGTTAAATTACTATATACATATTATATGCTATATACATATTAAACGTGGAGAATCATTCAAAATCTAATTTAATAAGGCCTACATGGCAGACTAATACAGGAGAGGTGTTTTAATTACACCTTGTCTCTCAGGACGTCTCGGCTACATTAGGAACATCTTGACCTGCTGGATGCTGCAGTGCTTCCGCATTCAAAAACATATTTAGCATTGACAGTGGAACATGTCGGTCACGTACCCACACGCTCCGTAGTAAAGTGTCAGTAAAGACTGCTGTGGACACAAGCCAAGTCAGGATACAGGTCACATGGGTCTGAAAATAACTATTCATATGGCAAATGTCAATAAATAAGGCTGATTTGAGCTTGATCTGCCGTCAGTGTCTTTATTGCTTTGGTTGTGTTTTTATTGCTAAGTTCAGTGCTTTCTGGTATCTGTAAAAAGTCAGAAGTGTGACGACAGTCACGGTTACGCTCAGACTGAAACAAAGCAGGCATAAAATTGTGATGAGGGCATGAAATTAAGAAGGGTCCTGAGGAACAGGATGTAAATGTGATCTGGTGCACGCAAACACACACACGTCACCATAAGCTTGTGATCTCGCCATCACAGCGCACTATTTTTACATTTACAAAAACAATAGCACAAATTGTTAAAGTAGGGCTGTCTAATGAAATATTCACAGTGGCACAGTGGAAAAAAAAGGTGACAGATGAAAATTAAAATGTTGGAGAAGGCTGAAAATAAATACACAACTTGTGACGCCAAATCCTGACCTTCACGCGGAACATTCTGTATAAAGGCCAGTGATTAGTGACCCTGTTTCACAAGTCGTACCCCTATTCCTGGCTCTCACGGCATGGACGTGCTCTTGAGCAAAACACCCTCACAGCCTTGTTGTGAACAAATACAGTTCATACCATTACATATACAAAATGAAATGCAGTCAGAAAACATCTGTCCCATGTATGCTTACAGTACATTGTTAATGGGTGTTTCAATCAAAACAAAGAGAGGAGTTTTTGTTTAAAAATAGATTATAGGTAAGTTATATTTACACAGATTTAGATTTGTTAAAAGTTTTTTTTTTTTTTTTTAAGTTTTGTGGCATTTAAAAAATATTGGAAAAATTTTATTTGAATTATTAAAGCCTTCTCTCTAAATCATACAGACAGACAGATAGAAATACTATATTTAATAGTATTTAGTACTGAGAAACAGAGTGCGTGTCAATAATCGCGTGTGGTCGTGACGGTGATTTTAGTTACATTATTCCGCCATTAGATGGCGAAAAGAGACTGATTTTATGAGTGAGTCAGCCATAAAGACTTATATATCGAAAGAGACTTGAAGGATTAGTTCACTTTCAGAGCAAAAATGTACAGATAATGTACTCACCCCCTTGTCATCCAAGATGTGCATGTCTTTCTTTCTTAAGTCGTAAAGAAATTATGTTTTTTGAGGAAAACATTTCAGGATTTCTCTCCATGTAATGGACTTCTATGGTGCCCAAATTTGAGCTTCCAAAATGCAGTTTAAATGCAGTTTCAAAAGGCTCTAAACGATCCCAGCGAAACAATGGGTCATTTATTTATATTTTTTTAATTACAATTTATATACTTTTTAACCTCAAATGTTTGTCTCACTCTGAATGCAACAGAGTTGAACTCAACTCTGTGTGAACTGTTTTTTCCAGTAATTATAGTTAGGGTACGTCTAAAAACTCCCATTTCATTTTCTCCTTCAACTTCAAAATCGTCCTACATCGCTGCAGAAGTACCAACCCAGAGTTTATAAAGTGAACATACAAAAAGATCAAACACGCTTTACTAAAAAAAAAAAGAAAAGGGAAAAACAGCAATGTAAGGCGATTTTGATGTTGGAGAAGGAAAAAAAAGACGGGAGTTTTTAGACGTACCCTAACTGTCATGACCAGCTTGACAAAACGAGCGTTTGAGGTTAAAAATTATATAAATTGTAATTTTAGGTTGGTAGAATCTTTATTCCTCGGCTGAGATCGTTTAGAGCCTTTTAAAGCTGCATTTAAACTGCATTTTGGAAGTTCAAATGTGGGGGCAACACATGGAGAGAAATCCTGAAATGTTTTCCTCAAAAAACAATTTATTTACGACTGAAGAAATAAATGCGTACATCTTGGATAACAAGGGGGTGAGTACATTATCTGTAAACAATGCCACTGAACCGAACAAAAGTCACATATTTTGCTGATTATTGCTGCTAAAAAAATGGTCAATTATTGTCATGTTTAGGCATGTACTAATCGGTTGGACTGCGAAAAATATTTTTGGAGTACTATAGATTGCCAAAAGTGGAAAAAAACTGACGAACAAAAGGCGTTTGACCAAACTGAACCAGGATTTTCAGGGCAAGAACAACATTTGTGTTCGTAATTATCATTTCCGGTCAGGTAGGTGAAATATTAGGCTTATATCTCAATTAATACTGCTCATAGGTATCTTTAACACCTATTAACTTTAGTTTGCCTTTCCTGATTGCTAACTCCTTCTATAATTTAGCAGCTTTCACATGTTTTTATTGGTGTGTGGTTTAGACAGCCTAAATTAGCAGAACAACGTATTCAGTAGTACATTAACCGTGCAGTCCATGCTGTTGTTAACATCTGAGTATCTCCAAAATTAGCCTTTCGAATAGTTGTGTAAAATAACTTCCGCTGTAGCCTGTATGAATGGCAATGCCCATAGCACGGGATGGTTGTGATTTATTAATGAACAATTCATCATAGATGTTTCATCTATTCATTCGGGTATGAAGAAACAAGGAAAAATGCTGTCCTAAAATTATTCCGACGCACATTTCATTATTTAAATGGGAGCGCACAAGCTGCATATGCACAATACTTCAGAGACAGGCCAGCTTATTATTTAAAAAAAAATGCAAGAATAGCATACAAACAACACATCACATTAAAGAGTAACAAAATCGGACAAGCCTATCTCATAAAACATTAACCACGATTAGACTGTACAAATTAAACAGAATGTTAACATTGCTTTCGTGCACTTTGCTTTTAAACAGTCGTCACGTATTAGATCAAATTGGAGTTGTTCAAATAAATTTATATTTTTCATCCCAGAGTTATTCTAAGATAACTGGTTATCATTTTAAACGTGACATAGTAGAATCATTGCGCAATAATAAAAACAATAACATTAAAATAAAATTAAAACCGTATATATATATATATATGTGTGTGTGTGTGTGTAGCTGCGGGCAGATTCTCATGACTTTTAAACACCGACAACACAAACGGCTCGCTTACATGTTTTACGTTAAAATGGAAGAATACATATAAGGTAGGGGGTCGTCTAAGATTAAATAGATTTGCTCTTTAATGTGCTTTGTTGTTTGTATGCTATTCTTGCATTTTTTTAAATAAATACGTCTCTGACGTATTGTGCATAGGCAGCTTGTGCGCTCCTATTTAAATCATGAAATGTGCGTCGGAATATCATGACAACATTTTTCCTCGTTTCGTCATACCCGATTAATGATAGGAAACTGTGTTTAATGAGTTTTGATTAAACATCTATGATGAATTGTTCATTAATAAATCACAATTTTCCCATAAGAGTGGGTGCAGCCATTTGTACAATTTTTGTGTCGAGCTTCCGGTCTCATCCACTTCCAGCTATATTTAGCTGCACAAAAAGCTCGTTTTACTGTTTGATAATGCAAACTGGTTTGTCTTCCCATATTGTTTTAATGTATTATCTTAATTATGATTACTTCCGCATTGAAAAATAAGGTGGTATTGCCATTCATACAGGCGACAGCGGAAGTGATTTTACACAACTATTCGACGCTTCCGGATTTTGAACGCGGACCGTAAAAAAGGCCCGTTGGCCGCGCATCTGCGTAACTGACCAAATTGTGACGTAAGTGCAAATCCTCTATTGTTACCAAAATATTTTCATGAAATGTTGTGCTAGACTGTTTATGCTATATTACTGTAAAATAAATGTCACATTTTTGACAGTTTTATACATTTTGGGTGTGGATGTCACTGTAATCTTATAATAATAGTTTATGATTGTGATTGAGGTAACAGTGATTCAAAAAAACCAAACAATTTCAAAATACCGTTTCAAAACTGTTTTGACTGCAATAGTTTTTGACCACAGGCTTGATCAGCACAGGCACTTGTTCCTCAAACATCAGTTGGCAGAAACTAGAGCAAAGGTCGGTGTGAAGTGGTCATCTAAATATGCTCACCAGAAAGTGGCCCGCTATCATCCAGACTAATGCTGGCTTGGCACCAAAGCGCTGTGTGATAAGTGCTATTTATAAACCGCACGTAGTGCCTGACCACAACGAAAGCAGAGCATCTAGCACAGGCTGCTTTCAGGTGAAGCATTTTCCGTAGTAAAACGTAGTAAAAGTTAAAGGAAAACGTCTGTGCCGATAGCCGTGTGGGCAGCGCCTTGTGCTCCGGGCGTCCTGAGTTCGAATCTCGGCTCAAGGACCTTTCCCGATCCCACCCCCCTCTCTGTCCCACTTCACTTCCTGTCAAGTCTGTCCTGACACGATAAAGGCAAAAAATGCCCCCCCAAAAAATGCATCTTACAAAAAAAAAGTTAAAGGAAAACATGCCTTACTGGAATCTACTCAGATTTGTAGTAATCATCGTCACAGAATTTGTGGGAACTGGTAGTATTTCATCACAGTGATGAGCTTAATGGGTGATTATCTCTGGTTAATGCAAATTCCGGCAACCAAAATATTAAACAGCTGAATGTTTGAGAGGGTAAAAGGAGAGATCAAGTATGTAGATGTCAACTTCTCTAAAACTGACTGGTCACTGTCACAGCCTGTAGAAAATCTGATCTGACGTCAGGTTTTAGTGACTTAAACAGGTTCAGATAGTGACTCACTGCAACAAAAAGCACCAAATCTCGCAACACAAGGAATATTGTGAAACATTTCCAGCACAGACATACAATTCCTCTGAAAAATTTTATTTGCAATAAAAAGGGCCAATAACAAAAGCCCTAAACCACATCAAATGAAAGGGAAGGTTCACCAAAAGATGAACATTTGTTAAAAATGTACTCACCTTAAAGCCATCAGAGATGAAAATGTCTTAATGATGGATTTGTGTCTTACTTTTGGATTAATTGTGGATTATTATGATGTTTTTATTGGTTCTCATTCTGACGGCACCCATTCACTGCAGAGGATCCTTTGGTGGGAAGTGATGTAATACTAAATTACTCCAAATGTGCTCGTCTACATCTTGGATTGCGTAAGGGTGAGTACATTTTCAGTAAATTTTAAATAATTATTATTATTTTTTGGGGGGTGAACTATTCCTTTGAGTCTCTGGAGTGAACTGTGTGATATGACTGTTGAGACGAAGACACAAACACATCTTATACAAACACACGTACATAGTGCGTATAGTGCATATCAAGTAATAGATCAGTACACAAAAAAGACATATATAACATTAATGAACACACACACACAGCTGAAGGATTTCAAAGCAGCTTTTTCAAAGTCTTCTTCACTGCTGGTGGTAGAAACAAGCACTTCCTCTGTGTACATGTGCATTCCCTCTAATTATTCCTCTGTTTTTTCTTGTTTATCAACAAAATGGTCTTCTGTTCTTGCTTTTTCCCTTGATCCATCCATCTTCTGTTCTTCTTTGAAGAGCCCATCTATTTCCCTGTGCTTCCATGCTTCTTGACTCCTTTTATCCGAACTTGCACTTTCCTTCGTGTCATTGATCTGTCTGTTCTTCATCCCCAGTCCCTCATTGGCTACTGCACCCGCTCCCTCCACTCTTCTCCCCTGTTGCCGCTTTCTTGCGTCTCTTGTTCAGTAAGGGGTTACTAGAGGCATCCAAGTCCTTAATCTTCACCTGCTCGTAATCTACGCGCATGGTGGCCAACGCACTGGTTAACTCTTCCTACAACCAAGAAACAAAAAAATAAATCAATTAATAAAATAAAAAAGATGAAAAATATAAATAGTAAAATATGAAAAGCTGTTTTTGTATAAATTTGTCCTTTTATTGTCAATATAAGGATTATTATTATTATTATTAATAAAATGTAAAAAAATATTTATGTGACGCAATATGAATGCAATTTAAAAACAAAAATCACTGTTAATAATAATAATAATAATAAAGATAATTATTTATTTACATGGCATAGATGTATTCTATATTCTATATATTTAAATAGTATAACATATATATTATTTATTGTTAGTGTGTGTGTGTGTGCAATTTAAAAATAACCATCCTCATCATTATTATTATTATTACTATTAATAATAATAATGAGGATTTGTTTAAATTGCATAGATAGATAAATATTATAGTTAATTAAAATTTAAATTAAAACTAAAAACATAAAAACATTTTCACAACTTAAAATCAATGCATGGCTGAAAGAATATAAAACATAAAAAGCTTAAACTTATTTTATTTCAGGTAGCTGCCATTTCTGTTTTGTGTATTTTGATTATAATTAAAACTAAATAAACTAAAACTTATAAATAAAAATGAATAAAAACTATATATACATATTTTTTAAAAAATGAAAATGACAAAAATATAACAAATTTACTGAAACTTTAAAGTGAAAACAGAAAATCTAAAAATAAATTTTAATTAAAAATATTAACAAAAGCAGTAAAATTATATAAAAGATACTACTACTAAATAACACTATTTTATTATTTTATTCATATATATTCAATATATTTGTTAAATTACTTGAATATATATTATTTAATATATTCATATATTTCATTACTTGAAATAAAATAAATATTAACTGAAATAAAATTAAGCTAGTTGCATTTCTGTTCTGTTGAGTTTGACTTGAACTATAGCTAAAACTAAATAAAGCAAAACAAATAAATAAAATTAATAAAACAATATATAGATACATTTCAAAAACAAATGAAAAAGACAAAAATATAACAAAATTACTGAAACTTTAACTTAAAGTAAAACCAGAAAATCTAAAATTGTTAATAAAAATATTAACAAAAGCTGTTATAAAAAAAATATTATATATTATTATTTTAATTATTTTATTCTTATATATTCAATATATTTATAGACATATTAAAAAAAAAATGAAAATGACAAAAATATACCAAAATTACTGAAACTTTAACTAAAAGTCAAGTAAAAACAAAAATCTAAAAAAATACATTTGAATTAAAAATATTAACAAAAGCTGTTATATTACATAAAAGATACTACTACCAAATAACACTGTTTTATTATTTTCTTCATATATACACAACAGATTTATTTATTCATATATATCTTAAACTTATTTTATTTCAGCTATTTTCCATTTCTATTTCATTTACTTTGTCTTGAACTAACCTTAAACTTAATAAACTAAAACTAATAAATAAAAATGAATTAAAAAATATATAGACATATTTTTAAAAAATGAAAGGAAAATGACAAAAATACAACAAAATTACTAAACCTTTAACTGAAAGTAAAAACATAAAATCTAAAAATAAATTTAAATTAAAAATATTAACAAAAGATGTAATATTACATAAAAGATACTGCTACTAAATAACACTGTTTTATTATTTTATTCATATATATTCAATGTATTTTTAAAATTATATAAATGTTTCTAATGCTATATATATATATATATATATATATACTATATATATAGTTACTTGAAACAATATTTTCATAGTTAACCTTTAAAGGAACACTCCACTTTTTTTTAAATAGGCTCATTTTCCAACTCCCCTAGAGTTATACAGATGTGTTTTACCGTTTTTGAATCCATTCAGCCGATCTCCGGGTCTGGCGGTAGCACTGTTTGCATAGCTTAGCATAAATCATTGAATCCGATTAGACCATTAGCATCTCACTATAAAATGACTAAAGAGTTTTGATATTTTTTCTATTTAAAACCTGACTCTTCTGTAGTTGCATCATGTACTAAGACTGGCGGAAAATGAAAAGTTGCGATTTTATAGGCCGATATGGCTAGGAACTATACTCTCATTCCGGCGTAATAATCAAGGAATTTTGCTGCCGTACCATGGGTGCAGCAGGTGCAATGATATTACACAGCGCCTGAAAGTGACCAGCACTAAGTTTGTGTAGATGCAGAGTTGCAGCCGGCAGAGTTGACGGCTGCGTAATATCATTGCGCCTGCAATACCTACCAAAAGTCACCTATTTTGTCATAATTTTGAGCAGTACATCTATTGTTTTTATCATGTAGCGAATTCTTTTTATTAAATGTTGCTCTAGGAAACTGTTTATGTTTTATTTCTTTTAAATAAATGTCACTTTTTTGACATTTTCATACATTTTGAGTTTGTATGTCACCAAGTTGATTTTATTCTGTTGTGTGACTCCCCCTTGAGGATACAGGTGGTATTACAGAAAATAATGCCCTCACAGTGTGTTCCCATTCTTGTGTCAGGTATCACATAAAAATAACAAAACAATGAAAAAGACACTTAAAGGATATTTGGATATTATTCTAAACAGGTCATGCAGCCTGTGCTCACCTTGACTTCGTCCCACATCTCGCTGTCTTCCGTCAGCACTCGTGTGGTGTGGAGAGGCGTTTGGGGAACCACCATGGATTGCTAAAAGAAACATCTCAGTGTTGAAATCCTTGTATATGCAGAGCAAATATATAAAAAAAAAAACAGCTGAAATACTCACATTGATCCAAGGGTGGTTCATGAATTGTTCAATGGTCATTCTTTCATTAGGGTCCGTCTTCAATAGCTGGTGAATCAACTGTTTGGCTATAAGAGAAGAATATTATATATCCATAAGTGGAACATGACTGTTTAGGTCTCCATAATCTACATCAGTGTTTAGGCTACTTAAGTTGTGGGGGTGCAAAAACAAAAGGTTGGAAAATACTAATCTAGATAGTGAATCATGGCACCAGTGTGAACAGAACTGAATTTACAAATACAGCCAGAATATCTGAAATAGTGAAAACTATAATTATTTTTAACTATGCATGCATAAAACAGGTTCATGTTTACTTGTAGTCATGAATCTAGCAATAAAAAACAAAAGCGACACTGCCCTCTGGTGGTTTAACAGGCAACATGTAATTTGACAGAGTGCGAAATGGACATAAAATGCATCTCACCTTCCTCTGACACTTCTGCCCACTCTGGTTTGGGAAATTCATACTGGCCCATGCGAATCCGCCGCTTCATTCCCGGCGAAATGGCTTGTCCTGTGTTGGAGTAGAATGGAGGGAATCCACACAACCTTCATGCAACATAAAGAGGAAGAAAGCAATTTCAGCCAGATATTTTAAAATGATATACACCACAGTTTTAATTTAGCAATCGACAGAGTTGTTATACTCACAGGATGTACATGATCACACCCAGAGACCACATATCACATGATTTGTCATATTTCTCAGGGCCTAAAACCTCTGGGGCTGGAGACGCATGTGAAAAACGCATTAGTTTGCATTACGACATTGAGCGTTATTATGTTTACAATACATATACAAACAGAACTCAGTCTCAGTCTGTTTAAAGAGAGGCAAAGAATGTAGCTCTCAAGAAAAGAATGACATTCATCTTACTGACCTACATAATACGGCGTGTAGCAGGGCGTCTGTAACGGGTTATGCAGTGAAGTCTCTTTAGCAAAGCCAAAATCTGTAAGTTTGAGAACTCCAGTGTCTTCTTTACTATTGTAGAGCAGGTTCTCTGGCTGAGGAGGGCAGAGAGATGCTCAAAATATTGTGAAATATTGCAGTTTCCTGAATATCTGACTGTTATTCCTGGTGAGAAAAACAGCATATGCTGGTTAGGTATGTTTTGATGCTGGTTTAAGCTGGTCCTTTGCTGGTTCATGCTGGTCCTTTGCTGGTTTATGTTGGTCATGTTGCTGGTCAAGGACCAGCATAAACCAGCAAAGGAACAGCTTAAACCAGAAACATACCTAACCAGCATCCCAGCATCAAAACATACCTACCAGCATTTGCTGGTTTTTTCACCAGGGATTCTTGTTCTCACAGACTCTTACAGACAATTATTTGTTACCTTGATGTCTCTGTGTGCGATGTTCATGTTGTGCAGATACTGGATGGCTGAGCCGATGTCTCTCATGATCTCAGAGGCCTCTGCAGGTACAGAATAGAGACAATACAGTGCAATTGCAGCCTCTGTTGTCATTTTATAATTATAAGTGTAAGAGAACAGCGAATTTCAATTATCTACTACTCTAACACAAGTTATGCAAAAACTCCCGTTATAATCACTGAGGCTACAAAATTAATCTTTTATTTACATCGTATCTGCACTGTGCTGTTTATTATAGAATGCACAATCATCAACAGCTCCAGTGTTTTTAGCGCTGACCAATCTAAGCACCTCTGATTGGCCAAAGCATTCCTAAGTTTCATCAGAAACACATTTGATTGGTTACAAGGCTCAGCGCTGCACAAAACAGCACGTAAAAGCAATCTGATGCTGTGCTAGCAAATCTAAATGTAATTCTGCAAATTGACTCTTCGCAAAAACCCGCCCTCTTTAGTTACTGTTGCTGTCTGACAATCTAATCAAGTACAGTAAATGGAAACTGCATAGAAAATGAACTTTCTCTTCTCTAATTAACAAACTAACCAACCAATGGAAAATACATGGGAAATGATCCTCCTTGTTATATTTATTGTTAACTAACAAACTAATCTTCTAAACGGAAATTGCATGATAAATTAACTAGCCAAAAAATGGAAAATACATTGGAAATTTCCTTCTGGTTGTATTTATTGTTAACTAACAATTTAATAAGTACAGTAAATGGAAACTGCATAGGAAATGAACTTTCTCTTCTCTAATTAACTAACTAACCAACCAATGGAAATACATGGGAAAAGTTCCTCCTTTTTATATTTATTGTTAACTAACAAACTAATCATCTAAATGGAATTTGCATGGGAAATTAACTAACCAACCAATGAAAAATACATTGGAAATGATCCTCCTTGTTATATTTTTTTGTTAACTAACAAACTAATCATCTAAATGGAATTTGCATGAGAAATTAACTAACCAACCAATGGAAAATACATGGGAAATGATCCTCCTTGTTATATTTATTGTTAACTAACAAACTAATCTTCTAAATGGAAAATGCATGATAAATTAACTAGCCAAAAAATGGAAAATACATTGGAAATTTCCTTCTGGTTGTATTTATTGTTAACTAACAATTTAATAAGTACAGTAAATGGAAACTGCATAGGAAATGAACTTTCTCTTCTCTAATTAACTAACTAACCAACCAATGGAAATACATGGGAAAAGTTCCTCCTTTTTATATTTATTGTTAACTAACAAACTAATCATCTAAATGGAATTTGCATGGGAAATTAACTAACCAACCAATGGAAAATACATTGGAAAGGATCCTCCTTGTTATATTTATTGTTAACCAACTAATTTATCATCTAAATGGAAATTGCATTGGAAAAATTAACTAACTAACCAACTGATGGAAAATACATAGTTGACCAACTAACCAACTAACTCATTATCACCATGTAAAATTGGTGGCAGTTGAAAGAGTTTAGGTTGTTCTAATTTTATGTACGTGTGTGTGCGTTTGTGGCTACATATATCTGTATTTGCATGGTACATTTCCTGTGTGTGTGTGTGTGTGTGTGTGTGTGTTTTCACACAGGAAATTTCATCTAAATGGAAACTGCATGGGAAATTAACTAGCCAAAAAATGGAAAATACATTGGAAATTTCCTTTTGGTTGTATTTATTGTTAACTAACAATTTAATAAGTACAGTAAATGGAAACTGCATAGGAAATTAACTTCCTCTCCTCTAATTAACTAACTAACCAACCAATGGAAAATATATTGAAAATGATTCTTCTCATCATATTTATTGTTAACTTACAAACTAATCATCTAAATGGGAATTGCATTAGAAATTAACTAAGTAACCAATGAAATATACATTAGAAATGTCCTTCTGGTTGTATTTATTGTTAACTAACAATCTAATCGAGTACAGTAAATAGAAACTGCACAGGAAATGAACTTCCTCTCCTCTAATTAACTGACTAACAAACCAATGGAAAATACATTGCAAAGGATCCTCCTTGTTATATTTATTGTTAACTAACTAATTTATCATGTAAATGGAAATTGCATGGGAAATTTACTAACCAACCAACTGATGGAAAATACATTTGAAATGTCCTTCTGGTTGTATCTATTGTTAACTAACAATCTAAGCAAGTACAGTAAATGGAAACTGCATAGGAAATGAACGTTCTCTTGTCTAATTAACTTACTTAAACTAACCAACCAATGAAAAATACATTGGAAATTATTCTCCCCTATATTTACTGTTAACTAACAAACTCAATATTCATAGTTGACCAACTAACCAACTAACTCTTAAACCTCATTATCACCATGTACAATTGGTGGCAGTAGAAAGAGTTTAGCTTGTTCTAATTTTATGTACGTGTGTGTGCGTTTGTGGCTACATACATCTATATTTGCATGGTACATTTCCTCTGTGTGTGTGTGTGTGTGTGTTTGTGTGTTTGTGTGTTTGTGTGTGTGTGTGTTACGTAACACAATGACAAAGAAAACCCACCTCGCTCAGTGAAGGCCTGGTCTCCTCTGGCCTGAATTCTGCTGAAGAGCTCTCCCCCCTCCATACTGAGACAACACACACAACACACATTTTCTAATTACACAGCTTAATGCACAAATACACAAGCACAATAAGCTGAGTTCCTTTCCCAGCTGAGCATGTGAAAAAAACAACAACATGGCTTTACGGTTATAAAAATGATGTGAATCACATTATTGCCAAAATTTCCAAAGCAAGAGGGAAACAGGAAATGAGCTCTAATTAAGGGATGGAACGTTAGTCTCTGTGCATGCTGGACTATGACGGTCTCTCCCTGCTACTCTGAGTGCTGCTCTCACAGTGAGAGTGAATGAGACGCTCTCAGACCGCTCAAACACCTCAGATAAAGCACATCACAGCCACTTAATACAGCACTCAAAGCCACCATTTAATTAAACAGCATCAAAATTTTGTGGCTTTAATCCATGTCTGTTAGCTTTGAGATCATCTGTGTGAAAGCTAGCAGAATTCACTTGTTGCGTTAAGCATTTACAGGCTGACTTTTCTGGAAAATGAATGACTCATGTTGGACTGCACTAATTTCTCTTGAATGAATGTCCCGAAAGTCTACTGGCTAAAAAGGATGAGCCATTTAATATATCCCAAAAAGAAAAACATCTGCATATTTTCATGACGTTATTTAAGTCTTGTGGTTACTATTACTGAAACAATGCAGTCCAAATAAATGAGAATAAAATTTAAAAAAAAACATTGAGATTTTACCGGTGAAAAAGAGAACTGAAACCTTCATTCAGAATGAGACTGTGACACAAAATCACATGGTATGACTGGGTGCAAAAATACAAGAAAAAAAACCCCACAGCACTATGTACTGTTTTTCCTGTCATGTCTTTGTGAAAAAGAAATGTCACTAGTCAAGGACGTTGACTAAAGAGCTGTACTATTTCTAGCAGCCGGGCATGATGGGAAATTCTGTTTTACCACTGACAGGACTCACCATTCCATAATTATGAGAAGACACTTTTTCCCACGATACATGTTTTCGTAGAGGCTGAGGATCCGAACTATATGTGGCCCCCCGGACACTCGCCAGTGCAGTTCCACTTCTCTCTGAGCTTTGGGACACTCGTACAGAATCTAAAGAGATGAGAAAAAACATGGAGTCTTTTATATTTTATAAAAATGTATAATTTACTCACCCCTGTGCCATCCAAGATGTTCATATCTTTCTTTCTTAAGTTGAAAAGAAATTAAGAGAAATTTACACCATAAACCGGACTTTAATGGGAGCCAACGGGTTGAAGGTCCAAGTTTCAGTGCAGCTTAAAAAGTATATACATTTTTATTGTTTTTTTTTTTAAAAAATGACTGATTGTTTCGCTAGATAAGACCTTTTTTCCTATGCTGGGATGGTGTAGAGCACTTTGAAGCTGCGTTGAAACTCCAGTTTGGATCTTCAACCTGTTAGCCACCAATAAAGTCCACTATATGGAGACAAATCCTGGAATGTTTCCTCAGAAACCTTAATTTCTTTTCGACTGAAGAAAGAAAGACATCTTGGATGCCATGGGGGTGATTTTTAATTCCGGAAGTGAACTAATCCTTTAAATATATATTTAGCATAAAATAATTGTATAAAAAATTGATTTGTTGCCATCATCTGTGGCAATTGTCAGCATGTCACGTATGCAGTCAAAGAAGCTTAAATTGTTTTGAACCTAGAACATTCCTTTAATAAAACTCAACTGCTTTCCAGCTGCGTGCTGCCCATTAACGAAGAACAGTTATGCAATAGCTCGTTTCATCTAGAAGAAAAGAAAATTTCTATTCATATCGTGCAATTTACCACACAGATTCAATACAGAGAGTCCTTAATTGGCGTTTCTGTGTGTTCGTCCTTTCTCTCCCACTAAGCAGGGTGTCAAACACATGCCGTGCACTAGAACAGAGTGAGACCTTGACATTGCACATGCATCCCATCAGAGTGTATTTATGGGGCTTCAAGGCTTCCACTGCAGTAGCACCCAGTGAAACATTGGTTAAGAGCCCTTTGTTTGTAGTGTTTTGTGTGCCTTTTAGGCAACACAGTGTCTGTATGATCAACTAATACTGACTGTAGTAGTTTCTAGGGCTGGGTAAAAAATATCTTGCTATTTCGTGATTTTAATTGATTCTCATTTTACGAAGCGATATTGATTCTTAAATCCCAAGAATCGATTAGTCTAGTCTGTAGCGCCGCCTCCCGTCCAATAAATCGCAATTAGCTTGGTGCTTTCTTACTTTTGTTACGAAACAAAGTCTCAGATTTCAAACTCTGTCTGTTTTATTACAGTATTCAGACTATAAATGCCGTTTTGGCGCTCTTTAATGTGGAGTGACGGATCACTGTATCGCCTCTGTAGCGCCACTGTAGTTCAGGAGAAGCAGCAGCACGAAATGGACGTGAATTGACGTCTCCTCCACTTTAATGCCGGTTTCAACGCGAAATAAATATGAATAAACATCCGAAGGTATGTTGAAAGAAAGTACGATTGGAGTTTTTCGACATACCCTAACTGTCTTGAGCCAGAATACACAGAGTTCAGGGAGAGCAAGACAAGATGAATGTTTGAGATTAAAAAGTATTTAAATTGTATTTTTTTAATGAAAATAACCGATCGTTTTACTAGATAAGACCCTTCTTCCTCAGTTTACAACCGCATTTGGGATCATTTGAAGCCGCATTTAAACTGCATTTTGGAAGTTCAAAAACGGGGCACCATATCAGTCGATTATATGGAGAAAAATCCTGAAATGTTTTCTTCAAAAAACATAATTTCTTTACAGCTGAAGAAAGAAAGACATGAACATCTTGGATGACAAGGGGGTGAGTATTATCTGTACATTTTTGTTCTGGAAGTGGACTTCTCGTTTAACCTTCCATATTATAGTATTGACTTGTGTATATTTTACAGCATTAGTTGAGAGATTTTTGTTTCTTACAAAAAATTTGATGTACTATGTCTTGATATATATCCAAAAATATCAAATCGAAGCTTGATATTTGTCATGATATTTGTCACAAATATCATGATATTTATCATGATATTTGTGTCAAAACCCAGCCCTAGTACTTTCATAAATAGTTTACTGTCAGCAGCTATTTACAAAAGCTAGCTTATAATCAAACAGGATGTCTTAAAGGAGTAGCTCAACCAAAAAAAAAAGAACAGATCTGCATAAATTTAGCATTGCATCACTTGCTCACCAATGAATCCTTCGCAGTGAATGTATACCGTCAGAATTAGAGTCCAAACAGCTAATAGAAACACCACAATAATCCACAAGTAATCCACACGACTCCAATCCATCAATTAATATCTTGTGAAGGGAAAAGATGCATGTTTATTATAAACAAATTCATCATTAGGACGTTTTAACTTTAAACCATTACTTATGGCCAAAATATGAGTCGCTTATGGAGTCGTGTGGATTACTTGTGGATGATTTTATCAGCTGTTCGAACTCTCATTCTGACGGCACCCATTCACTGCTGAGGATCCACTGATGAGCAAGTGATATAATGCTAAATTTCTCTAAATGAATCTCTCATTTTTTGGGAAAACTATTCCTTTAAAGTAGTTGGAGGAACCCAAAAGCAACATTTTGTCATTATTTACGCACCCTCACATTGTCCAAAACTTTCCAGTTCTTTCCATTACTCTCATTGGTGTTAATTATAAATCTATTTTTGGTTTAAATAAAAGCAGTTAAAGCAGATGTCACCACATGAAAGAACAATTACTAAAGAAATGTGCTATATCCATTTACACACTTAAAAAAAATTTTTTTAAAGCAATTGTTTACAACCAAGCAAACAGAAAAGGGGTTCTGGTTTTAATTTCTATCAATTAAAGCCCAAAAGCTGTTTGAACCACTTGCAGAGGCGTGAACTGTATGCAATTTTCATTTGACCCACGCCCACGTCGTCTCTGTCTCTGCAGCTGATAACCAGAAGTTCACAATGTGTGTGCTCGTGTGTGTGTGTGGGGGTGAAAAAGAGACGTGTCGCGTTAGCTTTCCGACTAACGGCAGGCAAAAGACAGTTTGAGTCATTTAACAGAGGTGCCTGTGGGCTGGAGTTTCAAGGGCAGCGTTGTAAATGACTGACTGGAGTAACCTTTATAGTTCAGTCTTGATTCAGAGATACAGGAACCACCTACAAAAAAAAAACTAACGTAGAATCACAGGGAAACAGACGTTAGGAAACTCCTTTTACAACAACAGAACAGAAGCTGTGGTTGGAAGAAAACCACGAGAGTATCAGATAACGTACGCTCACACACAATAAATCACATGTGCGTTGGCTTTGCTGCATAAGCTTTATGGGTAATCTTGTAAAAGGATTAATTTCTAAGGCGCGATAGCTTCTACTATTATGAACGCAAGCACTGTCTGGTGCAACAAACACACTGACTTACAAAGAACGCTTATTAGTTTAAGAAAAGTATTATTATTGATCACATACACTCTTAAAAATAAAGGTGCTTCACGATGCCATAGAAGAACCTTTTTTTGTTTAAATGGCTCTATAAAGAACCTTTAACATCTGAAGAACCTTTCTGTTTTACAAAAGGTTCTTTGTGGCGAAAGAAGGTTCCTCGGATTTTAAAAAGGTAAGAAAGAGATGGTTCTTTAAAGAACCTTTGAGTGAATAGTTCTTTGTGAAACCAGAAATGGTTCTTCTATGGCATCGCTGTGAATTTATTTTTAAGAGTGTACTTATTAAGGTTAAGTATTACACTAGAAATCATTTAAATGATTTGGAAAGATGTCTCTCATGATCACCAAGGCTCGAAAAATGCAGTAAAATACTGTGAAATATTACATTTTAAAGTAACTCTTTTCTATTTTAATACATTTTAAAATATAATTTATTCCTGTGATGCAAAGCTGAATTTTCAGCATCATTACTTCAGTCTTCTTTCTCACATGATCCTTGATAAATGATTCTAATATGCTGATTTGCTGCCCTAGAAACATATATTATTATAATTAATGTTGACATTTTTGTGGAAAAATGTGATGTGTTCAAAAGTTTGGGATCAGTAAGATTTATAATGTTTTTTTAACATGTGATCAAACATGTGATCAAAGCTGAAAATTCAGCTTTGATCACAGGAATAAATTCTATTTTAAAGTATATTAAAATAGAAAAGCGCTATTTTAAATTGCAGTAGTATTTACTATAAAATTACTATTTTTTCTGTATTTTTTAATCAAATAAATGCAGCCTTGATGAGAAGAAAACAGGCAGTGTATAATTATTCTAATCAGAATTGTTTGATAAATAGAAAGTTCGAAAGAACAGCATTTATTGAAAATAGAAATCTTTCGTGACATTATAAAAGTATTTACTGTCACTTTTAATAAATATAATGCAACCATGCTAAATAAAACTACAGATTTCTTCAATTGACCCCAAAATCTTTGAATGGTAAAGAACCGCTCAGAAAACCCTAGAAGGTTTTGCACCACATTTTCTTTAAAAGGCGTCAAAATACAGTAGTTTACATTGTGAGAGAAAGCAGATATGTGACCATGTGCCTTTAAATGAGTCATGTCTATTTTTGAACCAGCTTTTTCAGTTCAGCTCAGCTACAATGGTTTCAATTAAGGCGAGCAATATATACTAATGCAAAACTGTATTTGCCATGAATGCAATCAGTCACATAAACATAAACAGACAATATATGCAATAGGCAGTTCATCAGGGACTGACTGCTGAATGCATGATGGCTATATTGACTTTCAAGCTTTATGACTGCATTTAATTTCCTGAGTCTACAGCCAAAGGATTTAATAGACTCAGTTGTAAAATTAACTGCGAGACGAGTCTGTAGACTTCCGATTGGATTCTGTTTAGTAAACAACAAGTTATATTCTTTTATACGACTCATTAGTTTGAATGAGATGGATGGATGATGTTTACAGATACATCTAATGAAATATTTATTAACTTATTTATACTTTCAAATGACTTTTATTTATCGCTTACTGCAGTCAGATAAGGGCATTTTATTTTTTACATTTAGTGTCTATATTTATAATAGTAGTGAATTTAACAGAAAGTTTCTGTGACCACAGTTTCCTTAAAAGCCTTACAAAACATAGTGGGGAATTACATCTTAAAACCACTATATTTCAGTTTCACCCGAGAAGCGTTTACAAACGCGTGGGGGGTTTTGCATTCTGGTCTATTTTGTCATTTGAAGCGGCACAGCTTGATTTATTGGAGGTCAGAGTAATCATAACCATCTCGCACTTGGTTATTGGTCAAACAGAGAAACGCATGAGTGTTGTTTATATTACTTTCTGCGTTCTTCCAAGTCACGTTTTATGATAACACGTGAAACCTGAGTCTCTCAGATCTGAAATAGACTTGTAAAAGACACCAGTATTACACAGCAGTCTGCTTTATAGAAACTATTCTTATCTCATGCAATCTAATCTTACACTTTTTATTGGGTCTATAGTAAAAGTTTAATCCACAGCCCAGATTTTCATGCAGAAAACGCTATAGCATGAAACCGGGCTGAAAAATTAACTTCTACAGACAAGTTGGCAGAGCTGTGTGAATTCGTCATACAGCTCTGTCACACTCTGCCTTCTCTGTTTCTCCCTTAGGGGGAAACAAATTTCATCCCCCTTGCATGGAAAACATAAAGCGCCTTTCAGATGAACCTTGTGGCACACTCAGAAATATGCCAGGATGGAACAAAGGCTCAAACCTCAACAATGGCTGGATTCTGAATGTCAAATCTGTGTGGAAAGATGAACTCAGACACTGAACAGCGCGAGTGGCAGTGCCAGGGCTGTAATATGAACCAGTCGAGCATACGGTAGCTGACAGCACAATGGGAACGGTGAAAGGCCATTGAACAGCGCTCACACATCTTTTCATTGCCATTTACCACCATGTTGCTTTATTAAATTATATAAGAAACACTTATTAAATTATATAAAAACATATTGTCCTAAAAAATTATATAATATAAAAATATAATTGTTTAATATATTTAAAATATATAATTTATTTAATATTTATATACAGTTGAGGTCAAAAGTTTTCATCCCCCTTTCAGAATCATTAAAAATGTTCATTATTTTACCAAAATAAGAGGAATCATACAAAATGCATGTTTTTGTTTATTTAGTACTGACCTGAATAATAATATTATTCAGTGTTTTTCACACTGAGGACAACTTATGGACTCATATGCAACTATTACAGGCGGTTCAAAAGCTCACTGATTCTCCAGAAGGACACATGATGTATTAAGAGCTGGGGGGTGAAAACTATTGGAATTTGAAGATTAGGGTCAATTTAACTTATTTTGTCTGCTGAAAAACATGTAAGCATCTTCTGTAGATACTAAAAGGCAGTACTAAATGAAAAACATATAATATTTAGGCAAAATAAGAAAAATGTACACATCTTCATTTTGTTCAAAAGTTTTCACCCCCCCCAGTCTTAATGCATTGTTTTTCCTTCTGGAGCATCAGTAAGCGTTTGAACCTTCTGTAATAGTAGCATATGAGTCTCTCAGTTGTCCTCAGTGTGAAAAGATGGATCTTATAATTATACAGTCATTGTTGGAAAGGGTTTAAATACACAAAAATGCTGAAAACCATAGAATTTGTGGGACCTGAAGGATTTTTCTGAAGAACAGTGCCCAGTTTAACTGTTACATAAACATAAAAAGCACAGCTGTGGATCATTCAGGTAACAACACAGTATTAAGAATCAATATTAAATAATAAATAAATAAATAAATATATTTGTAGTTCTTGTGGACTATATGTAACCATCTTTTATGTGAAATATCTTTATGTCAGTACTTAATAAACAATAACATGCGTTTTGTATGATCCCTCTTATTTTGGTAAAATAATTAACATTTTTAATGATTCTGAAAGGGGGATGCAAACTTTTGACGTCAGCTGTACACAGAAAAAAAATCCGCATTTTAATTATAAAAATATTTAAAATAAAACAAAATTAAGATATAATTTATATTTTGTTCATTTTCAAATATCCAATAATCTGTCATTTATTCCATACTTAACTATGCATATATTATACAGTGAATCCTATCCTGTAATTGTTGTAAAAATTCTGCATTTTACAGGTAAATACAAAAATATATATATATATATTATATACCATTCAAAAGTTTGGGATCAGTACGATTTTTAATGTTTTTAAAAGAAGTCTCTTATGCTCATCAAAGTTCCATTTATTTGATCAAAAATACAGGAAAAAAGTAATATTATGATATGCTATTGCAATTTAAAAAAACAGTTTTCTATTTTAATATACTTTAAAATAATAGTTATTTCTGTGATGCAAAGCTGAATTTCATCAGCCATTACTCCAGTTTTCAATGTCACACGATCCTTCAGAAATATTTTTTTCAGGATTCTTTGATGAATAAAAAGTTAAAAAGAACAGTATTTATACAAAATAGAAATCTTTTCTAATAATATAAGTCTTTACTATCACTTTTTTTATCAATTTAACACATCCTTGTTTAATAAAAGTATTAATTTCTTGCAAAAAAAAAGAAAAAAAGAACAAATTTACCAACCCCAAACTTTGTACAGTAGTGTATATTGTTACAAAAGATTTGTTTTAAATAAATGCTCTTCATTTTAATGTTTTATTCACCAAAGAATCCTGAATCCTGTATCACAGTTTAAAAAAAAAAAAAAAAAAAACCTTTTTGCAACATTGATAATGAATCAGCATATTAGAATGATTTCTGAAGGATCATGTGACACTGAAGACTGGAGTAATGATGCTGAAAATTCAGTTTTTCATCACAGGAATAAATTCTGGTTTAAAGTATATCAAAAAAGAAAACCACTACTTTAAATTGCAATAATATTTTACAATATTACTGTTTTTATTTCTGTATTTGTAATCAAATAGCCTTGATGAGCTGACAAGTCTTTCAAAAACATTAAAAAGTGTAATCTTTTTTTTTGGCTGTCCTGGGAAGAAACTGACTTTTTACTGACCTTCTGCACACCACAAACTAAACTCAATCAAGGCATCAACAACCACCACTGCATTTGCCTATATTTGCAGAGTACAGACTTTGCAGGATAGAGACCCAACAGCAGTGTAATAAATATATCTCAGGGGTTCGATCAGGCTGTAAGATATCTTTTCCTTGTTGGCAGGCGTTCAAGACCAATATGGGAAATCAAGAGTGAATTAAACGAATTAGATTTAAAGGATGGCTTTTATCCAGCCAAACAGAGTGGATTAAACAGCAGCTATACGCTCACATTCATTACAGTTAGCCGTCGACATGCTACTTAATTAAAAGCAAGCCAAGATGGACAGCTCTGCCCTATTCCTGTTTACCCTGTGATTAAAAAGCAGAGAGGATATTGAGCAATAAATTACTCTTAAATGACTCAGGTCAATTGGATTTTCATTGTGCCCCAGCACAATGAGATTCGTTTAGGATAGCACAACTCTCAACACAACAAACGCCTTATTTACATTTGCTTGTTCTAATTTCATAGTAAGAGCATCTCTCGAGATATTTGGGATGTAAGTGAGTCTCTGGTCATCGTGATCTGTTGTCACACTGGTTCTGTGTGATATTCAAATCCTGACCTTAATCATACGAGAGACACTGAATGTGTATTTCAGGTCAGAGGCTGTTAGGTCTTTCACTAAGTTGTAAAACAGAGAGAGCAGGTGCAGTCCAGACTTGCCAAATCAAATGGCCTGACAAAACTACAAGCTCCTGTTGCTTCACAACAAAAACCATGAGCTGACAAATCAATACCTGAAGTTTTGGTACACTTTGGTTCTCTAAGTTCCTCCTACACTTACAGGGCCCTATTGTTATTTTAATAATGAATTACACTAGTTTCCCCAGAAATACACTACCCGTCAAATGTTTGTTGAGTTTTTTAACATTAGATGTCTATTCTGCTCATCAATCCTGCATTTATTTGATCAAAATACAGCAAAAATAGTACAAGTTTTTTTTTTTAATTTTTACTATTTAAAGTAACTGTTTTCTAGTTGAATATATTTTAAAATGTAATTTATTCCTGATTTCAAAGCTGAATTTTTAGCATTATTACTCTAGTCACTTGATCCTTCAGAATCATTCTAATACACTGATTTGCTGTTCAAGAAACATTTTTAATACCATTATTATCAATATTTAAAACAGTTGAGTACATTTTTCAGGATTCTTTGATAAATAGAAAGATCCAAATATCAGCATTAATCTAAAATAAGAAGCTTTTGTAATATTATACACTGTACCAATTATAGAAAAATATAGAAATTCATACTTTTATTTAGCAAGGAAGCTTTAAATTGACCAAAAGTGATGATAAAGACAATTATAATATTATAAAAGATTTCTATTTCAGATAAATGCTGTCCTTCTGCACTTTCTGTTCATCAAAGAAACCTGAAAAATTCTCAGCTGTCAACATAATAATAATAATGATAATGATTTTAAGCAGCAAATCAGAACATTAGAAAGATTTCTGAAGGATCATGTGACTGGCGTAATGATGCTAAAATTCAGATTTGAATTTTTAACATTTTTTAATTTTTACATTTTAAAATACATTTAGATAGAAAGCTATTATTTTTAATATTAAAAATATTTCACATTTTTACTGTTTTTGCTGAAATAAATGCATGCTTGGTGAGCAGAAAAGACTTCTTTAAAAACATTAAAAATCTTACTGTTCAAAAAACCTTTTAATCGGTAGTGTATTTAAATAAACATTCATTTATTACATTGTAATTAACATTTAGCAATATTTTGGTTTATATTTTCAGGTTTAAAATCAGCATCATTTCTTTAAAATTATTTATTTATTTTTTTTATTATAATTTTTTTTTTTTATAGTTTTTTCTATTACACTTACGGTTTTCTTTGTATGTGCATATTGAGCTACTTTGATCCAGATCCAGCTGGATTATACTGGACAGTAAATCCTTGTTTGCGATGGCGCTTGGGTGACATGTTTCCATTGCACTGCCTGAATGCTGTGTGTGTCACACCTCATCTCCTTAAAGAGCCAAGTCAGATTTGGTAACCCTTTAACCAGTGGCCCTCCAGTTTCCTGGAACCTCAACACTGTTTGTAACTCCAGCAAGTCAGCCTTTACATGAGGTACACAGCTGTGGCACACGTGCAAACACATGGAGACACTTAAGACAAGCAAATGAACTGTTTTCTGGCATCAGATGTGAATACATAATGAATTGCTCTCTTGATTGCTGAGGCAAAACTCCTGTAGCTCAAACACCTGTCAGTTCATTAGAATGTAAGTGAATTTTACTTCATTCTTTCAAAGCTGTTATATTTGACATGGACTTTATATAACTAAATATAACTAAATTCTTAACCAATGAAATTCCTTGATTTGCCTGAATTTTTCAGTCATTCATGACTTATACAAATCTATACTCAGTAAATTTCCCTGTCCTTTTGGGACGTTTAATCAAGTTAATTTCACAATTCACAATTTTAAGATTCCCTGACATTTAAAAAAAAAAACCTGTCAAAAAGGTATTACACATTTTTCTTGATTTCATACTAAAATACTTTTTTTAAAATAGGTGTCACTTTAAGTGAACTAAACATATCTGCTGTAAAAGTTGACTGAAATTGGTGAGTTACTGTTAATGTCCATTAAATTTGGTAACTACAGGTTGTGCTTGATATTTTGAGGCTTAAGGACTGCTTTTGAAACACCACCACAATTATTGCGTCAGGTTAACAGGGTTCATTATGTCAACTTAACGAAAAACATGTATTACACGAGTTGAGTCAACTCTCCCATTATATCCCTATTACAACATATGTGTTAAATTTACCTTCAGAGCGCACTTTTGTCCGGTTTTCTTGTTGTAGCACTCCACTACTTTGCCGTTAACACCCAAACCCAACACTTGACTGGAGACTTTGTAGTCATCTGTCACGGCATGGCGCTTGATTTCCAGTTTGGGATAGACAGGCAGTGGGAACTGAGTGGAGTCGGTGTCTGTGGACTCGTTCTCCGGTTGAGACGCGGCGTTCTCGCTCGTTTCTGTCTTCTCGTTTTGCGCTTCAGGCTTTGGCTCGGGCGCCTCCGCGTTGTCCGTTTGAGACTTTCCATTCTGGAGCATCTTTCAGATGAAATGAAGCTGGTAGACACTCAACGTGGCTCAGGAGGGTCCTTTAAAATCCACAGATAAACTATCCGCACGGGTCCCGCTGTCACTGAGTGACGCTGTTCCGAAAATACACCGCTGATGAATTCCTGTGATGACTGACGGTTACAGAATTACAGCACATTTACCAGCATTAAGACATTTCTATTCTGATACATGTAAGTAAAATGCCGGTTTCAACATCACCGGTAAGATTCTCTTTGATAAAGTTGAACAAAAAAATAAATTTCCCTTACAAGTTATAAGAATGGATTCCAAAACGGTGTTATCTAATAATAAAAGTCATATTCACGTTAAGTAAGAAAAGGTCCTGGTTAAAAGTGTCAGACTCTCAAATGAAAAAGAAAGTGGCTTTTGTCCTGCGGAGTTCCCGTCATTGACTGTATTGCCGCTGTGCGTGTGTGTGCGTTCACATGGGGTCAGTGTCTGTGGCGGAAGCGGGAGCAGCTGAACCGTTTGTTTCTTAAAGGAGCCGCGCATATTTATTGTCGCAGCGCTTTATGGAGATGACCTGAGTAAGCATAATATTCCCGTTAGAAATTAGACTGAGACAACTAGTCTAAAGCTGCATTACTATGTATATACACTACCAGTCAAAAGTTTTTGAACCATAAGATTTTTAAAGTCTCTTTTGCTTACCAAGCCTGCATTTATTTGATCCAAAGTACAGTGAAATTTTGAAATATTTTTACTATTTGAAATAACTGGTTTCTATTTAAATATACATTAAAATATAATTTATTCTTGTGATTTCAAAGCTGAATTTTTAGCATCATTACTCCAGTCACATGATCCTTCAGAAATCATTCTAATATTCTGGTTTTGCTGCTCAGAAAACATTTATTATTATTATTATGTTAAAAACAGCTGAGTAGAATTTATTCGGGTTTTTTTGATGAATAGAAAGTTAAGAAGAACAGCGTTTATCTGAAATAAAAATCTTTTGTAACATTATAAATGTCTTTATCATCACTTTTGATCAATTTAAAGCATCCTTGCTAAATGAAAGTATTCATTTCTATAATAATTATACTGACTTCCATGCTGCCAATTAGATTTTAAAATATATTCAAATAGAAAGCAGTTATTTTAAGTAGTAAAAATATTTCAAAATAAATTCAGGCTTGGTGAGCGGAAAAGTCTTCTTTAAAAAAACATAAAAAAAAACTCACTGTTCAAACACTTTTGACTGGTGATGTATAAAAGGTATAAAAGAATTTATATTTGTATTGTAATGTTTACTGTATTTTTTATAATTAAAAGCTTTATAATTAAAATCATTTTCATTAATTAAAAACTTAAAAATATGAAATTAAAATGTAAGTAAAAATTTGAAATGTTACCTTTGCAACTAACTAAAACTAAAATGGTAATAAAAATAAATAAAAGCTAAATAGAAATATTAAAAAATAAAACTCATGATGAAAAGAAAAAAGCACAACAAAATTGCTGAAACTGGAATTAAAATTAAAATGAAAACATATATTCTAATTCAGTTTATTCAAAGTAAGAATAAATACAGATATACTATCCTAGTGATATAAATATTAAATATTACTAAACATACTAAAATATTAATAAATACTATGCTATATATATTGCATGACAACTTGTGGAGTCCAGTTCATGGTTTGCATGGTTACTGCATTTTCCCATGTTGCTTCAAGCTTTTATTTATTTATGAACCAGGATTTGTGTAAAAGTCTAGTAGTCAAGAGCACAAATCAACGCCACACCCTGTTTGATCCAATGCCCCTGGATACGATCTGTGGGCAGCTCAACTGCAATTACGTAGTTGGTTGAGTGCCCGGTGGTTGAGAGAGTTCCTGTGGAAGAAAAACAAAACTTTTCTGATTGCTGTGGTAAAACAGAAACCAAAATTTCACATAAAATACAATGACTTTACAGGATGTACAGTAATGCAACATTAACAAAAGAATGTGGCAAGTTTCACAAAGAAATGCTATTCAAGTTGCTCACCAGCACGGGTAAGAGTTTTATAGATAGGACACACGTAGATTCCAGATTGAGGGGGTTTGCGGTTTGGAACCGGTACCATCCAGATAACAGCCATTTCTGTGTAAAGCTCTTTTGGACGGGATTCAGCAAGCTGGCCTGTCTCTGCATCCCAGCGTGCCCCTTCAAGATAAAGTCCGTGGATAAAGCAGCCAATGTCGGGCCTCTGGGTCAGCTCTGCGACTGCTTCCTTCATTACCTAAAAGAGGGTTCAAACAGAGGAAATCAATTAAAAGAATATTCAAGACACATGGTTCCTAAAAAATATACACCTCACGCTGTTTAGATATGCAACAGAACATTCTATTCCAATGTTTGACCTTCTCACTTTTCTTGTGAGAAGATGGCCTATCAAATATCAAGTTTGCTTTGAGATCTTAATATGGAAACATAGCTGGGACTTCAAATTGCATTACACAGAATTTAATGCAAGAAAGGATTGCTGGTGAAAGCAAATTAACCACCTTGAAGTCAAAAGCAATGGTGTCAATGGAGACAGAAGAGCTACGGGCAAAGTTCTGCAGGGTTCCTGTGAGGAAGGCCTGTGGGAAGAAGAACCCACTGATCCAGAAAACAGCAGGAATGCCATCTGAGATCCAGTTTTGCAAAAAGCTTATGCGCTGGACCAGATCTGACACCCACGAAGCCAACGGCTTAAGAGACGGATATGCCTGGGAAAATATTAAAAGAAGATATTATGCTACCTGTGTCCCATTACAATATTTTAAACAAGTCTAAGCCCTAAGCCTCAGTAGTCATAGTGCTAATTCTAATTTCAGTTTCATGCACAAGAGTTTGATATGGAAGCCCGTTTCCACCACTGAATAAAAATAAAGATTATTGCGAGTTATTAGTCAGAATTGCAAGAAAAAACTCACAATTCTAACCTTTTTTCTCAGAATTGTGTGATATAAACTTTCAATTCTGACTTTTTCTCAGAATTGTGACATATAAACTTGCAATTCTAAGAAATTCAGTTTTTTTTTTTTAGAATTGCATGATATAAATTTGCAATTCAAAGAAATGAAGTCAGAACTGCGAGATATTAACTCACAATTCTGACTTGTTTTCTCAAAATTGTGTGAAATAAACTCACAATTGCAAGTTATAAAGTCAGAATTGCGAGAAAAATTCACAATAATGACTTTTTTTCTCAGAATTGATATAAACTCGCAATTGCAAGTAATGAAGTCAGAATTGCGTGATATAAATTCGCAATTCAAAGAAATGAAGTCAGAACTGTGAGATATAAACTCGCGATTCGTACTTGTTTTCTCAAAATTGAGCGAAATAAACACAATTGCGAGTTATAAAGTCAGAATTGCGAGAAAAACTCACAATAATTACTTTTTTTCTCAGAATTGATATAAACTCGCAATTGCAAGTTATGAAGTCAGAATTGCGTGATATAAATTCGTAATTTGAAGAAATGAAGTCAGGACTGTGAGATATAAACTCTCAATTCTGATTTGTTTTCGCGAAATCGTGTGATATAAACTCACAATTGTGAGTTATAAAGTCAGAATTGCGAGTTTATATCTCACAATTCTGAAAAAAAAGTCAGAATTATGAGACGTAAACTTGCAACTGTGAGAAAAAGAAGTCGGAATTGTGAGTTTATGGGAAATACACAGTCATGAACTAGTAACAAAAACACTCATTTCACAAATTCAGTGCATGTCTTGCATGGTTAACATTTGGGAGATTCTTACCTTGGCCTTCCATAGTTCTGGAACAGCGTTGATGAACAGACTGTTAGACATTAGCTCCAGTTCAGATGACATAACCACCAAACCCTTCAAAGCCTTCACCAGATCACTGAGACTCCAGGAAATCACTGATAACAACTTGTTATATCTGTGAGAATGATAGAGAGGTGCATTTTTAGAGTGTCTAGTGACAAAGTAAATTGCAGTGTGTGTGTGCGAATATTTATTTATTTATTTATTTGCAATATACACTGATTTTTTTTTTTTTTGTGTGTTATTTTATACACTTTTTTTTATTTGAATATATTTTAAAATGTAATGGCAAAGCTGAATTTTTAGCAGTCATCACTCCAGTCTTCAGTGTCACATGATCCTTTACAAATTCTTTTATTATGATTTACTGCACAAGAAACATTTCTTATTATCAACGTTAAAAACAATTGTGCTACTTTATATTGTGGGTTCTTTGATGAATAAAAAGTAGATAATTTATTGAAATAGAAAACTTACCTTATAACCTCCTGAACCAGGACAGTGTTCATAGATTCTTCATACATCACTGGGTATTTATTCATGACCTCCTGCACATTAATGAGACTGGGAATCTTCTCCGCAATCCCCTCCACTATTTCCTCTATGATCTTAATGTGTAGAAGAAAAAAGTGAGTGTGCATTAAATCTAAAAAGCATATGAATTTTACATCACAGATGTTAAGCACAATCCATAATTGCAGTGTTAGCACTGCAGTCCCTTTGGTAATCACCTCAAATCACCTCTACATTTGAAAACATGCAAACTTTTAAAAATTAAATGCATGGAAGTTTAAAATGCTACACAACCTTCTAAAACTATAGATTATAGTTTGTGGCCTTCTAAAACTATAGATTATTTATTTAGGCTTGTTTCACTATATTTAATCATCACTGAAGAGCACAGTCCCATGCAAAACTTATATACATTAAATTTAAATAAATGTAAAATTAATATGACACATACCTCATCTCTGGACTTGCCTCCACTGGCTGCTGCTCTAGGCTGGAGCTTCACTAAGGTTCCCAGGAGAGTAAATGTCTCATTTTGTGCAAAGCTGATGTTGGCATTGTCATGGAGGCCAAAGATCTCTGGCGAGTCGTTAATTGGTAGACCACGAAAGTATGTCAAATAACCCTGCACAAAAAATTAGATGTATAACTCTAAACACAACAGAATACAAAACTGTGCTGAATTGTGAGCCTGTGGAGGGAAAAGTTCAATTTGCACTGATCTGAGATCAGCTTTATTGTTTTTTCATAATATCTAATGGTTAATAGACATCAGTTCTGGACCTTGACATTGTTCTCAGTGCTGATTTGTCTGTATTCTCCAGAAGGAGAGTAAATGTGTTCAGGGCCCAGGACAGAAGGGCAGTAGAAATCCTCCAGGATGTTTAGGATGCAACGTCGATCCCAGTTGTCCGTCACACGGCCCCCATAGTTTATCTCCCCTGCAGTATACTTCAAAACCTGAACAGAGAGGAGGAGAGACATCAGTAAGATTTGTGAGTGTGGTTTCCTTTAGACATAATAAATATATAAACACTACCAAATATGGATGTTAAGATGTTCTGTAACTACCTGAAACGGCATGTTTATAGTCGCCCAATATATACTTAATCAGCTAAGGATGTGCACAAAGGAAGGGAAATACTCTACAGAGAGATTTGAAAGTGTGTATGTGGCAAGAGAACGTCTGGTTTTGCCTTGTATGGGATTTCCTGATACTCATCCAGAAACATTTTCAGCTGGCTGATGCAGATGTGCAGGTCCCCATCCGTAAACTCGTATGGAATGTTAAATCCTAGTGGGCCGAATTTCCTGCGCTCAATAGCATTTCCATGAAAAAGGCACAGGGATAAGAGGAGAGCTTTAAATTCAGCTGTCTGCCAAAAACAGAGAGAGAGTAAAAGAGAAATGTGTTTATTAATAAACATATACAAGATATCATATCACATACAGTTGTGGTCAAAAGCTTACATGCACCTTGCAGAATCTGCAAAATGTTAATTATTGTACCAAAATAATAGGGATGCATGTTGTTTTTTATTTTGTACTGACCTGAATAAGATATTTCACATAAAAGAAGTTTACATATAGTTGAATTTATAAAAATGACCCTGTTCAAAAGATTACACACGCTTGATTCGTAATACTGTGTTGTAATCTAAATGATCCACAGCTGTTTTTTTTGTTTCGTAATAGTTGTTCATGAGTCCCTTGTTTGTCCTGAACAGTTAAACTGCCTGCTGTTCTTCAGAAAAATCCTTTAGGTCCCACAAATCCTTTGGTTTTTCAGCATTTTTGTGTATTTGAACGCTTCCCAACAATAACTGTATGATTTTGAGATCCATCTTTTCACACTCATATGCAACTATTAAAGACGGTTCAAATGCTCACTGATGCTCCAGAAGGAAAAATTATGCCTTGTTGAGCATAAAAGTCCTCTTTCAAAAAAATAAAAAATAAGTATCTTACTGACCCCAAACTTTTGAACAGAAGTGTATATTTGCAATAGTCTTAATTAAATACAACATTTTTTTCTAAACTTTAGACAAAGAAAACATGTGCTTCTTTTCAACAGAAACCTTAGTGCAGGAAGTGATGAAATCATCAGTGAGGCTAGCGTAGGTCCTCAGGAGATTAGCTTTAATGCCTCGTGGTGGTTCTATGGTCATCTTGGAGCCATTCTGCAGAATTGACACTGGGAACTTGTTGCTGGGCAGACTAGTGAGCCAAAGACGGAAATCCCGATGGACCTATGGAACAAGTAGTTTTCTCAATATATTTAAATGAACTTTTGAAAAAAATAAATGTAACACAGAGAACTGATTTCTTTGACAAGCAGTCAATAAAAACTGAAATAGCAAGTCAGGTGTGTCAAACCTTGTCAGGATCAATGTTCTCAATGAGTCTCTCCAAAGATGGCATCCAGCTGGGAGCGAGGTGGCAGTTCTGGAAGAAGACCCACTGTCCTTTCTCCATGGCACAGTGCATCATAGCCTCAGCACAGGGGCCCTGACATACAACCAATGCTGTCAGCCTAATATAGTCAATATACTCAAATGTGACCCTGGACCACAAACCCAAGTGTCAAACGCTGGATAAATAAGCTTTCCATTGATTTATGGTTTGTTAGGATAGGACGATATTTGGCCAAGATACAACTATTTGAAAATCTGGAATCTGGGGGTGCAAAAAAAATCAAAATATTTACAAAATCGCCTTTATGGCTGTCCAAATGAAGATCTTAGCAAGGCATATTACTAATCAAAAATTAAGTTGTGATATATTTATGGTAGGAAAGTTACAAAATATCTTCATGGAACATGATCTTAATATCCTAATGATTTTTGACACCAAAGAAAAATGGATAATTTTGACCCCTACAATGTATTGTTGTCTATTGCTGCAAATATACCCGTGCTACTTATGACATTTGTGGTCCATGGTCACAAATATACACAGATATAGTGTCTTATGGTGTCCAAAATCACTCGCTCGTTCACCTTTGCATCAGTAATGCTTATACAATGCATAGCAATTGAGTACACAAACAAGTGTACATCACATCATATGCAGTACTAGAAATCAGAGTGCACTGTGGGAATAAATGAGTGAGTGAATGAATGTAGGGTTCACTATATATACACCATATATACGGTAGTTCACTATATAGGTAATGGAAGTGGTTTCATACACAGTTTTAACTGGACACATTTCACTATATTACAGTAAGTGATAACAAACATATATACACATATAAAAAGTCCCTAAAATGCTTGCACTAAAGGGAAGTACGTGCACTAAAGACTGCATCTGCAAGTTTACATTGTTATGACACTAGTGTAATGTTGAATATTCACGTAACTGTTTAGTTGAGCCTGTATGTCAGGTATGTCACAGTTCTTTAGTAGGCGGCACAGAACATTACAGGCTTTCAGAAACTTTAAATAGGAACATAATTAGCACTAGGGTGAGAAGTCATCTTTTATTAGCATCCGTCTACTGAGAAGGGAAAAAATGTATGGAGAGTGTTTCAGGGTCTCAAAGGTGTGAGGGTGGATACTTCGTACTAAAATGCCATGTAGGACATACTTGAAAGGATAGTTCACCTAAAAATGAAATTACCCCATGATTTACTCATGACTTTCTTATTTGAGACGAATACAGTCGGGAGTTCTATTAAAAAATGACCTGGCTTTTCCAAGCTTTATAATGATAGCGAATGGCTTATGATATTTTGAAGTCCAAAAAAGTGCATCCATCCATCATAAAAAGTACTCCACATGGCTCCAGGGGTTAATAAAGGCCTTCTGAAGTGAATCGATGTGAATTGATATTAAAACATCTGCTAACTGTTGTACACGCATTCACAAGAGAGAGTGGCATTCCAGCAGACTCTCAACACCCATTCACTGCCATTATAAAGCTTGAAAGAACCAGGACATTTTTTAATACAACTCTGACTGTATTCGTCTGAAAGAAGAAAGTCATATACACCTAGAATGGCTTGAGGGTGAAACATCATGGCGTAATTTTCATTTTTTGGGTGAACTATTCCTTTTAACACCAAATTGTGTGTTGTTGTTTTTTTTTTCCTTTTTTGCAGAGAGAGCTTAGTCTGACTCTACATTTATGATACCAGTTTCTGCATATGTTTATTTCTGTTTTGCATTCTCACCTGTCCTTGGCCAAGAGAGATGGCACTCATCTTCTTTGAAAACTTCATGACCTCTGCAAACTTATAGAGGTCAGCAGCGGGGTCGGTACCAGGAGAAAGTACAAAAATGAGAGGGGTGGAGGGAGATGAATCTTTAAACACCGCAGACAGGTCTGATGTCTGAGAGACAGGAGAAACATGGTGGAATGAGAAAGAGATTATGAGAAATCATAACCAAAAACAGTGAGTCATTATTAGTATGACTCAAAAATATGCAAATACCTGCTAAAGGGTGAATTTAAATTAACCTCTGATTATTTAACATTCAAGTTCTCACATAAACGGTGTTCCTTTTTGTGCGGTTAATATCAATTTTCATTTTCAAATTTCATGCTATTATATGATGATATGAGACGTATCCACCGTATTCTTTAAGCCTATGGGTGAGACTTCAGGTTCATTAGCCACTACAGGGAAATAACGAGAATAACAATGTGCAGTAAACGGTAAAACTGTTTGCACTACAAACCAGTGTGCTTATAATTAAGATAATACATTAAAAAAATATGGTAAGACACACCAATTTGCAATATCAAGCAGCAAAATTAACCGTTTTGTACAGCTAAAAATAGCTGGACGCGAATGAGACCGGAAGCCAGACCTATAAAATTTACAAATGGCCGTGCCTACTCCTACAGGAAAAAAAAGGTCGATATAGAGCATATGTGTAGGTACCTGTGGCTCGATGAAGTTCTGACCCAGCTGTGAAGCCACAAAGTCCTGCAGGCCGTGAGTGAGCCGGTCGGCTCTCAGACAGCGCAGAACCAGCAGTTTCTGAAATGAGTCTAAACCACTGTCCCACTCGCCTGGAAGAAGCTCCCTGTTTACATACATATGGTTATAAACTAAGAAACTAAACCTGACATTTACAATAACAGTACCATTTACAACCTCTAACAGGGCCAACAAGTGTTTTTATGGCTACCTGTGTGGCTGGCTGCTGTCGAATATACTTTTGAATGTGGATTCATGCTTGGAAAAGCTCTCTGGCAGGTTACTAAAGGTGGGGAGGGAACTCAGTGCCAGTATGTCCTGCCATGCTCTCATGGACAGCCAGTTTGGAGCAGGATTTGGTGCCTGATCCTGGGGCCGACCACCTGATAACAAGTATCGCCACTCAGCCTGGCACACAAATACACACACGTAATTGTTTTTTCATTACTACAAGCATAAACAATGATATGACAACACAGTGTCGACTGTTCATTTGCTTCTATCACAGCACAATCAAATAAAGCTGGATTTATAGTAGAATAAAGATGGATAGCAGCTTGAGGGATAAAGATCATAAGAAAATGAGACTGAACTTAACTTTTTTTTTTTTTGGCATTTTCACCTTTATTTTGACAGGAAACGAAGTGGGAGAGAGAGAGGGGGGCGGGATTGGGAAAGGTCCACAAGCCAGGACCCGAACTCGGGACGCCCGGAGCACAACGGCGCCACATGATGGTACGCTGCCCACAAGGCCATCGGCGCCGACGAGACTGAACTTAACTTAATGAACTTTTTTTAAACGTCCTTGCATGATAATCTCCGAATAGCATTTGCTGTAAATATTTACTGGATGGAAAGTAAGAGAATGAAATAATGAAAAAAAGGTTAGGTTTCCCAAATCAGACTAACCATATCAATCTTGCTGTCATTCATCAGGATTCTGGCACAAAGGAGGAAGGCAAACATCAGCTTGTGTTTCTCAAAAAGGCTGCGACAGACGTTACTGTACAAGCTGAAGGTGAAGAACTCGTTAATGTTGAAAATACGCTCCTTCACTTTATCTGTGGGGAAATAAGCCAGGAAAGTTAGATAATCAGAATTTATATTGTTTATTAATTAATACTGTTTAAGATATTTTTATTTTATTTATTAATCTATGCTGGTCAAGGCTATGTTTATTTGATTAAAAATACAGGGGAAAAAACAGTAATATTGTGAAATATTATTTCAATTTGAAATAGTGGTTTTCTATTTTAATATACTTGAAAACAGAATTTATTCATCTGATGCAAAGCTGAATTTTCAGCCTCATTACTACAGTCTTCAGTGACGCAAAATCCTTCAAAAATCACTCTAAATTGCATAATTATTAGCAATGTTGGAAACTGTTGTGTTGCTTAATACCTTTTTTGGAGTCTGTACTACTTTTTTCAGGATTTATTAATAAATAAAACGTTAAAAAGAACAGCATTTATTTAAAATAGAAATCTATTGTAACAATATACGCTATTGTTCAAAGTTTGGGGTCGGTAATTTTTTTCTCTCTTTCTTTGTTTGAAAGAAATGACTACTTTTATTCAGCAAGGATGTGTTAAATTGATAAAAAGTGATAGTGAAGACTTCTTAGAAAAGATTTCTATTTTAAATAAATTCTGTTCTTTTTAACTTTTTATTCAACAAAGAATCCTGAAAAAAGTATCACAGGTTCCAAAAAATATTATGCAGCACATCTGTTTCCAACAATGACAATAAATAAGGATATTAGAATGATTTCTGGAGACTGAAGACTGGAGAAATGATGAAAGCTGATGGAAATTCAGCTTCGCATCACAGAAATAAATTATATTTTAAAGTATATTAAAATGGACAACTGTTATTTTAAATCGCAATAATATTTAATAATATTAGTTTTTGCCCCTGTATTTTAGATCAAATTCTTTGATTGAACTTTGATGAGCAGAAGAGACTTCATTAAAAAACATAAAAAATCTTAATGATCCCAAACTTTTGAATGGCATTAATTTTAATTTTAATTTATCATACTGGAAAAGTCACAGAAATAAATAAAATATACATTTTTATAATGAACACATTTTTCTAGTTATACCAGGCTCTAAAATATTTTAGCGGAAGAGAAATTGTCAGTAAAAATATATATTTTAAAAACTTTATCCTTATTTATCTTTATCCATTACATCACAAACAACTGAAAAAGTTATGTGGCAATGAGCAATGGACAATGACCTTTAAGTCAAAAAGGTTGATAACCACTAGTCTAAAAAACATCTGCAGGTTCTTCAGTGCAGAAGGTCAATAATAGAAGGACGTGTGTTCACCTGCTTGCTTAGAGTTGGCAATTGCACTCATGAAAATCCCCAGGAACCACTCCAGAGAGTACTGGTACATTGGGTCCACATTTGACAGATCTGACACACAGAAGAAAAGGATCTGTGCTCTGACAGCCACTGGGACGTATTCCAGACGTGTGGCATCTATGTCCCTCTCAGTTGCCTCAGCTGCAGTCACTTTAGCCTAAAATTTGATATTAGATTTCAACAACAGATGCTAAAATATTAGCTCATCTGTTTCTTTTGGACATACCTGAATTTCTTCAGCTTTGACTTTGGAGGCCGCAAGCACTCTTATCAGTTCCTCGTCATCAACAGGGTTTCCCTCTGAAGAGCTTAGTCGGAACAGTATCTGATCTTCTATTTCCTTTAACTCTTGTTTCATTTGTGCGTTACTCACAATGAGTTGGTTCTTCGCTCTTTCTAGATCAGGTCGCTCTTCAGCTACGAGACACCCTAGTAGCTGATCCTCTAGTCCACTATATGAACGCACAGAAACCCAACACATGTAAAAATCAGAATCCACCTTACAACCTAAAAGCTTTCGTTATGTTTATGTCTGAATAAATTCAAAGGGAACACCAGGTAGTGAGGCTTGTATGGCTTAATATAACATAAATGATGTCTCTTACTGATATATGTAGTAGAAAACCCATGAAAGACTTTTTTATTTTTACCGCAGCACAACTCAGAAAATAAAATACTGATACAATGCGACATTGTGCAGTTTGGTTGTAATTTTCAGTCAAAGAGCAACAAGAGAAGCGATATAAGTCTTCAATGCTTTCCTAGCGATAAGGAGGAGAAAAGAATGGGAAGATGTCTGTGGATGAATAAAACTTCCTAAAGACCTGCGTCTTTGTTCTCTTTGCTTTAGCCCTGATGCCTTTGAGGCTTTTAGTAGACCACAGCTACTGAAAGAGCTTACAAACAGCAGAGACAAGAAACGCTAGATGCCATCCTGGCAGGATGTAAACATGTGACGCTTGTCATGACGCCGCAGCCATTGAAAGAATTTCTCAGCGCAGACTTCACTCAATATTCGGGGGCATTTTGACTCCTTGTGAGGAAAATCAATGGTACAGCATTTGGTTTAAACCTACGCTTATATTCATCGCCACCTGTAAGCTCTTTCAGTAGCTGTGGTCATTGTATCAGTATTTTATTTTACGAGTTGTGTTGTGGTAGCTCACCGAGTGCAACCATTTCACGTCTTCGAAATAATGGCGCCCCCATAGTTCAAAATATGTATAAAACGATGTGAATCTTGTGAATCACATATTTTAATAAACGACATAATTTACATTATATTAAGCCATACAAGTCTTAATACCCGGGGTTTCCTTTAAGAGCAATACCTGGGTGAGAGGGTGAAGTTAATGAGAGTCACTTTAGTAGAGATCTCGGGTGAGTAATGTGGGTTGGGCAGCTTAGTGGTGATGTACATCTTGAAGTCGTCATGATAGTGAATGACAGTGTCTCCGAGCTTTAGAACTGTGTTGCCTTCATGGGTATAAGTCTGAAGAGAATACACTCAAGAAAGTCAGATTTACACTACAGGACAGAAGACAGAAGGTTAATTTAAAGATCGATTATCAAACACTTTAAAAATAGATCTAGTCTTAGAATGTTCATATTGATGTGGTGGCTATAGCATATTTTTAACATTATTTTATAATTTATTCACACAAAAGAGTGATGTATACCTGTCGTAGGAGCACAGGGTCCAATGCAGGGTCTAGCTCCTCCCCGACATTCTCCAGCAGGCAAGGCTTTCCAAAGCGGATAGCATTTTCTAAACTGCGCAGGAAGTCTCGATCACTCAGCTTCATCACAGCTAATGTATTATCACGCTCCTGCAGAAACAGAACAAAAACAAAGTCCATGAGAAAAGGCAGAAGCAGAATTACATTGGGGTAAATTATACAGTGCAATACACACAATACTTTTCAAAAGTCCGGGGTCATTTTTTGAAGAAATTAGTATTTTCATTCAGCAAGGAAAGGACACATTAACCTGATCAAAAGAGGCAGGAAAGAGATTTTATATATATATATATATATATATATATATATATATATACTGTATATATGTGATTTCTCTTTCAAATAAATTAATTTCTTTTAAAATTCTCAAAAAAAGTATCAGTTTCCAAAATAGCATAAAGCAGCAAAACGTTTTTTTAACACATCTAATAATAATAAATGTTTCTTGCGCAGCAAATCAGCATATTAGAATGATTTCTCAAAGATCATGTGACACTGCAGACTGGAGTAATGATGCTGAAAATTCATCTTTGCCATCATTAATAAATTACATTTTAAAATCTATTAAAAATAGAAAATGGTTATTTGAATTTTATTGATATTTCCACAACATTACTGTTTTACTGTAATTTTTTATCTATTATATGCAGCCTTCGCGAGCATATAAGATGTCTTTTAAAAACATAAAAAACATTATTGACCCAACAATTTTGTTATGTAAGATAAAATGCTTTTAGTACAATTCTGTATAATTCTTACCATGTTCTTAATCCACTTGTTGGCCTGTCCCTGCGGATCGATAAACAGAGGCCAGCGCTGAGAGTATTGTGTGATTACTCCGTTCTCCACAGACAGACTATCCTTGGGCAGCCCTGCAATCTACACAAAAAATTCCACACATAAATACACTTAAAATGTTAATAATTAGCATATTTACATAAACATGACAGGATTTATGTCTATGCACTTAAGTACTTAGAGGTTCTTGTTGGTCTCTAACCTGCCAAGAGCGGATCTTGACTTTGTCTCCCAGTGTGCTGATCAGGTTGGGCCGTTCTGTGTGAGGGACTGAGAGTTCTTTAAAACCCCTAAGCCACTCCTCAGCCATCGCTAAACGATATTCTCCCTGCAGAAATCATAATTACATCTACACTCTGTGTGTGAGAGGAAAATGTGCTTATTTGTGACCCTAGACCACCAAACCAGTCATAAGGAACAGGTTTTTTTATTTGTAAATTGATTTATAAGATTTTTACATCTGAAAGTTGAATAAATAAGCTTTCCACTGATGTATGGTTTGTTATGATAGGATAATATTTGGAATATTTGAATATTTGGAATCTGAGGGTGCAAAAAAATCAAAATACTGAGAAAATCACCTTTAAAGTTGTCCAAATGAAGTTCTTAGTAATGCATATTACTAATCAAATTTTTGGCATATTAGAAAAATCACTGCTACTTACGACTAGTTTTGTGGTCCAGGGTCACATTTGTCAAGAATTTAATGTTCAAAAAACAAAGAAAAATATAATTCCTATTCCTTTCTTGATTTTAGAGTGAAATTTGAAATTTGACCTGGTTTTGAACAGGATTTGTAAACAACCACCCTCATAATTAACTCTTTAAAATATACAAACATCATTCTGCCCAACATGTGTTTTCCCTGCCGCACTCCCACACACTCACAGTGAAGGGTCCGAGGTAAGCTACGTATCCTGCAGCGAGTAACACATCTCCTGCCACGTTATTCACCATGTACTCCAGCTGCTGAACTGTCTCTCTCCAACGCACCTTCTCATCAGCCAGACCACCAATCAGCTGCCACACACAACAACATCCTGTGTCCTCCATGTGCTCAGTATAAACTCAAAGTATAGTAAACGTCTAAAAAAATTCACTAGTCATATACACTACCAGTCAAAATTTTTTGAACAGTAAGATTTTTTGTTTTTTTGAAGAAATAATCCTGAAAAAAATATACTCAACTGTTTTAAATATTGATTATAATTTTAAAAAAATGTTGAAGACTGAACACTGAAGACTGGAGTAATGACGCTGAAAATTTTTCTTTGATCACAGGAATAAATTACATTTTAAAATATATTAAAACAGAAAGCAGTTATTTTAAATAGTAAAATTATTTCACAATATTACTGCTTTTGCTGTATTTTAAAAATTGTAAATAAATGCAGGCTTGGTGAGCAGAAGAAAATTCTTTAAAAAACATTAAAAATCTTAACAATGAAACAATGAAATCTGGAAAATGAAACAGCTCGGACAGTTTTCCTCCACTTACCTTATCTGCACGGATCAATCTGATCTCACACAACTGGCATTTGGCATCTAGCTCATCTCTCTTGCTCAGGCATTCATGATACTTAGCCTGCAGGGTGGCAATGCCCTCCTCTACAGCTGCTAGTTTCTCCTTAGCATCATCCAAAATGCGCTGTGTTACAGCCAGATCCTCCTGAGCTTCCTGCAAGGCTTGCTGCTCACACACACATAGAAACACATTAATTTATTGAAATTAGTCAGTTTTGATCTGTTCACAACAGCTTCAACAAGTTTATAAGCATTATACTGAACAGCTTTAGGCAGAAAAGTTCTTAAAATGAGACAAATACACAAATCGAGCATGCATATTTAAGCTGAACAAGGGATTTAGCAAAAAGGAATCAAGCTCCTACCCGCTTGGGCTCTACAGCTCTGGCCACAAAATGGTACACATGCATTGCTCGCACCCACTGACAGATGGAAGTACAGGCTTTGGAGACCTTGGCGATTGAGTCAGGCTGGAACTCTGGGTTGTCAATGTAAGGCTGAACTTGTTTGATCACTGCATCTGGGATGTTGTCCTGTTGGAAAAAAGCAATGAAAATTATACATTTCAGGCTTAAATGTTTCATTTAATACGACAGTGTTTTAGTGCCATGTTAAAAAATGTAAAAAATCTAAGATTACAAGATTAAAGTCATTATATTTTGAGAATAAAGTTGAAATTATGAGAATAAAGTCGAAATATTATGAGAATAAAGTCGAAATACTACGGGAATTAAGTCAAAATTATGAGAATAATCAAAACATTACGAGAGTAAAGTCGAAATACTACGAGAATAAAGTTGAAATATTTCGAGAATAAAGTCAAAATGTTATGTGAGTAAAGTCGAAATACTACAAGAATAAAGTCGAAATATTTTGAGAGTAAAGTTGAAATTACGAGAATAAAGTCAAAATACTATGAGAATAAAATCAAAATATTTCGAGAATAAAGTTGAAATTATGAGAATAAAGTCGAAATATTACGAAAGTAAAGTCGAAATACCACGAGAATAAAGTAATATTTCGAGAATAAAATCTAAATTACGAGAATAAAGTTGAAATTACGAGAATAAAGTCAAAATACTATGAGAATAAAATCAAAATATTTCGAGAATAAAGTTGAAATTATGAGAATAAAGTCGAAATATTACGAAAGTAAAGTAGAAATACCACGAGAATAAAGTAATATTTCGAGAATAAAATTGAAATTATGAGAATAAAGTTGAAATATTACGAGAATAAAGTTGAAATTCCGAGAATAAAGTCGAAATACTACGAGAATAAAATCAAAATATTTCGAGAATAAAGTTGAAATTATGAGAATAAAGTCAAAATATTACAAAAGTAAAGTCAAAATACCACAAGAATAAAGTAATATTTTGAGAATAAAATCAAAATTAAGAGAATAAAGTTGAAATATTACGAGAATAAAGTCAAAACATTTCGAGAATAAAGTTGAAATATTTCGAGAATAAAGTCAAAATTACGAGAATAAAGTTGAAATATTATGAGAGTAAAGTCAAAATACTACAAGAATAAAGTTGAAATATTTCGAGAATAAAGCTGAAATTACAAAAAATGAAGTCGAAATACTACTAGAATGAAATCAAAATATTTTGAGAATAAAGTTGAAATCACGAGAATAAAGTCAAAATATTACGAAAGTTGAGTCGAAATTACGAGAATAAAGTTAATATTTCGAGAATAAAGTCGAAATACTACGAGAATAAAGTTATTTTTTTAGAATAAACTTGTAATATTTCGAGAATAAAGTCAAAATTACAAGAATAAATTTGACAGATCACTGTATTCACTTTAGTTTAAGGAGCATGTGAGTAAATCCTATTTCCGATTACAATAATGAGACATTCATTTCATTAAATTCCGGTGGCCTGGTAACTTATCCCAGTGCTCTCAATCCGGGCCATTTGTATGCTCAATATAGGCTATACTCTCAAAATATAATAACTTTAATTTCTGCAATTTAAATTCTCCAAACATTTTGATTTAATTTTCGAAACATTTAGACGTTATTCTTGAAATATTTCAACTTTATTCTCTATATATTTCGACTTTATTCTTGTAATTTTGTCTTTATTCTCGAAATATTACGAGCAAATCTTTAAACTCTTAATCTTGGTAATATACCTTAGTAAAATACTGTGGAAAATAACTATTCTAATGCCAACATAAAAATGTTAAAATCTCACCTTGTCATACTTGAACAGACCATCCAGAAACTTTCCTGGATCCTGCAGAAGGCCTTTTCCTGCATCCCAGTAGTCATCAACCTTCTCTCCAAGCTTCTCTCCTGCAACTTTTTTGGGTTTGATACCTTTCAGAATACAGACGGCTTCTATAACCAGTTTCACTCCTTGAGGAGGCCTCTGCAGAGCCCGCACCTACAGTATATATCAACAACACACACACACACACACCTTTTCTTGTGAGCTGAACATTATGGTGACAGATGTTAACAGAAAATATGACGTATGCACCTCAACAACATCATTCTTTTTCAGCGATTTTAAGCTAGCGAGGGCGGCGTCCAAGGCAGGAAGTGCTTCATTCAGATCTTTCTGAGCATCATCAGCGATGGCCTGTGCTACACGAGCCTTTTCTGTTGCTTTAGCTTCCTCAGCCTGCACTGCTACACGGGTCTCCTCAGCTACCACTGTGTCTTCCTACACACACACACATATCTCAGACAACAAAAATTAACATGGAATTTTATTCATTCATGTTTGCATTCCTAAATTTTTTCTTTTTGATGTTTTATTCACTTTTATTTTCTCCATGGTGATCACAGTGTCCTTGGCTGCTTCCTCCAGCTGAGGCCTCATCATCTCCAACTCTTCCTGCATCTTGCTCACATCCTCTGCTGTACTCAGCAACTACACACATACATGCAAACAATCATAAAACACTTTTGTAGATTATGTAGAATGTGTACACATAAGGAGATGTTTTCCAAATCACCTTGTCCAGGCCAGTTTTCATTCTCTGCCGAGCGCTGTGTAGCTCCTGCTTCTTCTGGCCAATCAGAGATGAGAAGATGCTGAGGAGCTCCAAGTAACTCTTAGGAGTGACGTAGTTGTGGCGGGAAAGTTCAGCCAGGTACTGCTCACACTTCCGGGACACCATTTGATGGATCTCAACACACATCAGTGCCTGTACAGAGAGACAACACAACAGTTTTACACACTTATATGCATTTATACACCCATATCACACACATTTACTAACCAGGCTTTGGATGGTAGTAGGGCTGGCCTCCAATTCTGGAAGCTCATTGAGGAAAGATGTTGCTACAGACTGTAGTGCCTCCTGTGGCCATGCACTGAACCAATCAATGGTGCAGCAGTTGACTAGTGAGGGGAACTGCCTGAGGCGAGCCCGAAACACTTCCCCTACTGGACTGTAGGTGGAGACAGAGAACACAGGTCTTGAGACACAGTTTCCAACCATTTACTGTACATTTCAAGCTGAAATATTAAGGGACAGCTTTCTAACAAATGAGACCACAGACGAAAAATTCATTTTGCATGCAACATTGTATTTGTAGCACTGAAATATCAACAGATGTATTAATACGAAGTTGAACCTCATGCAGAGAACAGTGTGGATGTTCCTGCGGACTCTCTTTATGTAGGCTGCCATGAGATTAGCTTTTGTGGGCTGCTGGCCCATGTCTTGAACCACAGGTTTCATGGCAGTCAGGATACGCTCCTGCTCCTCTGAAGTATAAAGATTGGGCACGTCGCCAGAGTTCAGGATGTTATTTACATCCTCCAGGAAAGATTCGCTCTTAATCTGAAAACCAGCAGGTAAGACAGAAGAAATGTGTTGAAGACTTGGACAGCAAGTTGTCGTGTGTTTGCCAATGGTGTCAAGGTGATTTTCTTACAGATAAATCTTTTAGGAACATAGGATCATTTCTAAAGGATCATGTGACACTGAAGACTGGAGGAATGGCTGCTGAAAATTCAGCTTTGCATCACAGGAATAATACAGTGATGCATTGCTGCCACACACATATTATTTTTTCCACTTAATTATGCTGTAATAACAACATCTTTTCTCGTAATAACGAGATTTATGTAGTTAAACTGACAATTATCTCATTAAAACAACATCTTTTCTAGTAATAACAAAATAATTTCTCATTAAAACATCTTTTCTCATAAAAACTAAACGTTATGTCTTTAAACTGACAATTATCTCATCAAAACGACATCTTATAACGAGATATTTTCTCGTTAAAACGACATCTGTTCTAGTAATAACAAGATGTTTTCTCATTAAAACCACAATTATCTCATTAAAACATCTTTTCTAGTGAAAACGAGATATTTTCTCATTAAAACGACAATTATCTCATTAAAATTACATCTTTTCTAGTAATAATGAGATATTTTCTCGTTAAAACGACATCTTTTCTAGCAAGAACAAGATGTTTTCTCATTAAAACTACAATTATCTCATTAAAACTATATATTTTCTAGTAATAACAAGCTGTTTTCTCATTAAAACAATTATCTCATTAAAACAACATCTTTTCTAGTAATAACGAGATATTTTCTCGTTAAAACAACATCTTTTCTAGTAAGAACAAGATGTTTTCTCATTAAAACGACATCTTTTCTCGTAAAAACAAAATGTCATGTCGTTAAACTGACAATTATCTCATTAAAATGAAATCTTTTCTAGTAATAACAAGATATTTTCTCATTAAAACAACATCTTTTCCCATAATAACGAGATGTTTTCTCTTTAAAATTACATCTTTTCTCATAAAAACAAGATATGTTGTTAAAACAACATAATCATCTTGTTTTAATAACATCTTTTCTCGTTAAAACGACATATTTAAAGCATAAGCTCATTTGTTTTTATCCATAAACAAAAAATACGAAAAATAGCTTAATTTCTGTTTTTCAGTTTTTAAAACAAAATGAAAATAATGAAATGAAAATAATAGTAATAAAATCCTAACGTTTGTCATTTCTTTTTATTTCTTGTTCGTGTTTCAATTTGTTGTTAAATCAAATATAAGTCATTCAAATAAAGAAATATTCCAAGCCCAGAGTCGATTATTCAGAAATATCTGATCTAATCTGATCATCTTAAATGAGTCACATCCTCTGGGTCTGAATGCAGTTATTGGATGGTATTATATTGACATATTGGAGATTAATCCTAATAAACACCATTACATTAAAATACATTTAAAACAGTTTATTTCTATTATCCCTCCTGCAGATCCTAGTTTGTCTCAGGACTGTGGCGACAGCAGCATGGACAATCGCTTAGCTTACTCACATAATGTAATCACATATTCTTCTAAAACGGGAAAAACATATTGTTTTTATGACCTAATATGTCGTTATTACGAAAAAAAATGTTGTTTTAACTAGATAATTATGTCATTTTAACAACATACAGTAACATCTCATTTTTACAAGTAAGATGTTTTTTTTTAATGAGAAAACATCTCATTATTACAAGAAAAGATGTTGTTTTAATGACGTCTCGTTATTACGAAAAAAAAAGATGGCGTTTTAATGAGAAAAGATGTCATTAAATTGACATAACATCTTGTTATTATGACATAATTGAGTAGAAAAATTAAAATGTGTGCGGCAGCAATGCGTCACCATAGAATAAATTTAATTTTAAAATAAATTCAAATAGAATACAGTTATATTAAATTGTAATAATATTTAACAATAGTACTGTGTTTACTGCTTATTTCTGATCAAATAAAAACAGGGTTAGTAAGCATAAGAGACTCTTACAGTATCTTTTGAACAGTATACATACAATCTAGCATATAATGTGAAAGTGTTTATAATCTGTGATCTCACCTGTGTATCTACAAACAGGAAAGTGATTTGCACATTCCTCAGACCAGCCTTTAGCATGATGCTCTTGATGTCCTCTCTCCACTCTACGAGGCCATAGTTCTTGGAGAGTTCAATCTGGAAGCACTCATATTCAGCTCTGTCAATATAAGGACAGACACAATCAGAAAATCTTTGTTCAACAATGAATAGATGGGGTCTTTAATTTGGTGTGTCATTTATGGATGGTTTCCAAATGGACATATGACTGAATGTTCAATTTGATGCTGGGATATAATGACAGGAGTCAGACTATAATAATTTCTTTGTGGGTGGCCATGTATAGAGACATTTCTAAATCAGTGATGAAAAGTATTAACTTCAGTTTAAGATCTAGATCTTTAAGAACTAGTGACTATTTTCATATGTTACTACTTTAAACACATTCTAGCAACAGCTTTGAAAAAATCATGATTTCTTTGTGTATAATAATCGTAAAATGATGTTTTTGTATTATATGTCACATTTTATTAGATGTGCTTAGATAGTTGGTAGTAATATTGAATGTTGCTCGCATATGCGTTCCAGGCATGAAATTATAATTCTTTTCAGTTCTACATGGGTGGCAGAGCAAAAAGATTAAAAAGTGTTGATGTCAAAATTGTTAAGGTTTCAATTCGGTGGGTCAGTATGACTTCTGGTTTTGATTAAAATTAGGCCTTATCCAACTGACTCTCATTAGTGATGCTAATTATATTTTAAGGGTTCAGCACAATAACTCTTCAGCTCTCACATGTGTGTGGCAAGCCTGGTAAGGGACTGGCGTCCACTGCCACCAACTCCTAACAGCAAAGCGTTCCCCAGGGGCTGACGCAGGATACGGCTGATACGACACACATGCTGTATGGCATCCATGAACAGCACCAGTTTCATCTTAGTGGTGCTGGTCTGGTTATAATCATCCATGTACTCCTCTATCACACGGGCCAGCTGTATTAGTGGATGCAGAACAAAACTTCAAACAACCTTTTGATTTAAAAACAATTATTTTCTGCTAAAAACTTGCCAAAGCAAGCAAAATGCCAAAAAATAAAGACGTACATTTAAAATCCTTTCAGAAATGTAATATCCACACAATTTGAGGTGTCACTGATATATGTAGCAAGCATATGTACAAACGTCAATAACTGAATCAGCACTTGGCAGTATAAGCCCAATTTACCTTTTCTCTATCTTCAATTAGCCGGTACACCTTGACAGCCCCGGGGAACATGAAGTCCCCATAAAGGACTGGCTGGTATGGGACAACCTCCTCAATCTTGCACCCAAACTCCTGTATGTGAGTGTGGAGGAGTTGGTCAAACCACTTCCTGTCCTCATCACTGACCAGTCGATCCTGGAACACCCTGCAGCTCTCATGATACCAAAGCTGCAATAGCTGTATTTTATTCTGAGCAAACAGAGATGCCACGAAAGATTTGAATAGATAAAACATGAAATATTAAAAGAAAAACTGAGGTTTATTAATGGTGCTACCTCTATTTTCCCAGCTTCTGCCATCAGGATGCCTTGGAAGACTTTTGAAAGGTCCCTCAGGTTGAACGTATAGTGGGATTTAGCAGGTGTGGGTAGGAGTGCAGAGGTAATAGTTGAGTACACCCTGATGGTAGCATCCACTAGTGGCTCATTGAATGGTTTAATTTCTGGAACTTTCTCTAAAAAGCATAGATACAAAATAAGTTTGTGTAAGAAAATCGATGTAGTATGACATATACACTGTAAAAAACAATTTGTTGAGTCAACTTAAAATAATTTGTAACCTGGCTGCATTCAAATTTTAAGTTCAGTCAACTCAAAAAAAGTGTATTCAACTTGAAATGTTAAATTATACCAAATGACAACTTAGATATTTGAGCTGAATCAACTTAAAATTTTAAGGCAGCTGGGTTACTTACCTATCTTTTAAGTTTAGCAAACACAAATATCTAAGCTGTTTCTAAGTACAACTTAACATTTCAAGTTGAATAAACTTATTTTAGTTGACTGAACTTAAAAATTTAAAGCAGCAGGGTAACAAATTATTTTAAGCTGACTCAACAAATTGTGTTTTTTATTTTTTACAGCGTACAGTACGTCAATATAAGCTCAATGTTGACATTAAACTTTGACTAATTCCAGAAATACATTAGTAACTTATATTTGTAAAAGAAACTTGACGTTTAGTGGTTTAGTCTTTCTCTGTGTTCTCTCTGTCTATCTTTTTGTTTCTCTCCCTGTATCAAGCTTACTGCCTGGGTCCTTTTTACTCATATTTCCATCTGTAAAAATAAAATAAAAAACATTGTTATTTAAAATGCTACCAAAGCTTCTGACAGGTGTTTCCTGTTGAATACCCACATTAAAATACATTCATATCTAGATGCCCGCATGATGACTGTCACTCACCCATCCAGTTCCCCAGGATGGTAGAGAAGATTTTTCTCTTGCTGGCATCCTCCATCTCAGTGAAGGACAGGAAGTTGAAGTGGCGTGTGAAGCGTTGAGTGATGGGGTTCCTGCCCCCGCCAGGAGGGCCCATGGCACATGCAAAGTTTATGTCAACAAGGTTTTTAAATGTGCCTGGTAAACACAGAAGATGAATTCTTAGAGTTTATACAAAGAGTTTTTTTTATATTTTTAGAGTTTGTACAAAGTTTTTTTTGTACACTATCATGGAGAAATTTGAGGTTGGCAAGTCTCTTTTGGTCATAATGACTCAATTCATTTGAGCAAAATATTAAGTAAATTACAGTAAAATATTATTACTGTTTAAAAAAACTGTTTTCTATGGAAGCCCGTTGCTGGCACAAAATAAAATCTTTCAGATTTTTTTTATCAGAATTACATGATACAAACTCACAATTTGGACTTTTTTTTCTCAGAATTGCATGATATAAACTCACAATTTTGAGAAATAAAGTCAGAACTGCAAGATATAAACTCACAATTCTGACTTTTTTTCTCAGAATTGCATGATATAAACTCACATTTGCGAGTTATAAAGTCCAACTTTGAGGGGAAAAAAGACATGTTCTCGGAACTGCGAGTTTATATCTCAGAATTCGTACTCAACTCATAATTGCATGTCATAAAGCCAGAATTGCAAGATTTAAACTCACAATTCTGAGAAAAAAAGTCAGAATCAGAAAAGTCAGAGTTCATATCTCGCAATTCTGACTTTATGTTTCAGAATTGCGACTTTATTCCTCAGAACTGCGAGGTTACGTCTCACATTTTTAACTTTATAAGTCGCAACTGCTAGTTTATATCACAATTCTGAGAAAAAAAGTCAAATTTTCGAGTTTATATCTTGCAATTATTTATATAACTCGCAATCACGATTTTATTTCACACAATTCTGACTTTATTTCTCAGAATTGTGAGTTTCAATTCTGAAAAAAAAAAGAGTCAGAATTGCTAGATATAAACTCGCAATTGTGAGAAAAGAAGTCAGAATTGTGATATAAACCTGCAATTTTGAGTTATAAAGTCAGAATTGCGTGATATAAACTCATAATTGCGAGTTATAAAGTCCAACTTTGAGGGGAAAAAATGTTCTCAGAATTGCGAGTTCATATCTCAATTCTTACTTAACTCATAAAGTCAGAATTGCAAGATATAAACTCGCAATTCTGAGAAAAAAGGTCAGAATCCTGAGCAATTATGACTATAACTCGCAATTGCCGTTTTATTTCACACAGTTCTGACTTCATTTCTCAGAATTGCAAACTTATGTCACAATTCACAACTCGTAATTGTGAGTTTATATTTCAATTCTGAGAAAATAAAGTCAGAATTGTGAGTTTGTATAATGCAGTTCTGAGAAAAAAGTCAGATGTAAGAGATGTAAACTTGCAATTGCGATAAAAGAAGTCAGAATTGTGAGATAAAAAGTCGCAATAACCTTTTTAAATGTGACGGGCTAACTTTTTAAATAGTAGTGCATATGCAGTATGAATACGGCATACTAGATTTGCAAACACACCTATCTGTTTCCTGTCATACCAGCCTCCGTGATCCATCCACTGGCGTAGCAGTTCAATGGGAGGCTGTGCTCCATATGTTTCCAGCATGGGCATGTTCAGATCATCAATAAAGAAAATAAAATATTTTCCCAAAGGAGGCCCAAACACACCTTTACGTCTGCAAGAAAGATATATGTAAATACAAAATCTTGTAATGAAAACAATATGTACAAAGTAATGAGGAAGAGACAGTGGAAGAACCTTCTGTCGACTTTGCTGTCGATATAGTCTTGAGTCTGGTTGGCAGAGGTGCGAGCAGAGAACATCAGGAAGTGAGTGATGTATTCAGAAGGCATGTTCTTGAGAAGCTTGTCTGATATGGTCAGGGTCTTTCCTGTGCCAGTTGGCCCAATGCACAAGACCTGACAAATCAAAAGAGGAAGCAAGCTTAGAAGCACATACGTATGACATTAGGTTGACTGCATGTAGAATGAGAGTCAAAACTACCCACAGGCTTTTTATTGGAAAGCAGCATGTCTATCAGGAAGGACATGCGAACAGTGTCGACTGTGGGCACAATGATGTCAGAATAGCTAGTTTCTGGGGTGATGACCACTTCCTGGGCGTATTTCATCCAATTGACCCACTGTACCTGAAGTATTTGAATAATCAAATGTTTAATCTATCATTTAAAAATGATTTCATTTCTATTAAAACTATCCATCAAAAATGAAAATACTGTCACTAATTACTCACCCTCATGTCATCCAAAACCCACAAGACCTTCGTTCATCTTCAGAACACAAATTAAGATATTTTTGATGAAATCCGAAAGCTTTCTGACCCTGATTAGACGGCAATGCAACTGAAATGTTGAGTTGAATTGCTGAATAATTATAATAATTATTTTTGTTTTCTTTGCACACAAAAAGTATTCTCGTAGCTTCGTAAAATTATGGTGGAACCATTGATGTCACATGGACTATTTGAATTATGTCCTTACTACGTTTCTGGGCTTGGGAACTTAATTTGTGTTCCGAAGATGAATGAAGGTCTTACAGGTTTGCAATGACACGAGAGTGAGTAATTAATTATTTTTTGGATAAACTATCCTTTTCATTTCAATATTAAAGAAAACATTCTCACCTTCCTTTCTTTTTCTTCCTCCTCCTCATCAAAACAACTTATTCCTGCATCATCTAAATGGTAGTCGTACACTAGTCCCTCCTCAGGGAAACACAGTTGGACCTGAAAAACAAACAAACAAGGTTTGCAAAATGCAGTGTGCAGCTCTAAAGCAATAATTCGAATTATTTGAATACTCTGTGGCACTTCTGTTTAATTATCTGCAGCATGTAAATCATTGCTGATAGCACTGAGGTTCATGATAAATGTATGCTGCCATTGACCTTTTCTTCAGCCATCTTGCCCCTGAGCCATGAACTGAAACGTTGGCAGCTGCCAGCATCTCCTGTAGCTCCAACACTCCATACGAGTGAAAAAATAAACCAGGGCTCAATCAGCTCCTGCAGCCGAGACAGCTTCTCCTGGGAAGGGGGCTTCTTACCCTGCCCACACACAAAAATTTAGTTTAACAAAGAATAAATCAGTTTAACCACAGTGATACTAAAAAGTTATCTGACCTCTCGTGGGAGGAAGGGCTGAAAGAAACAGTCCAGCAGTTTGAGCAGAGAGCAGGTAAGATTGCTGTCTATGGAGGTGATCACTTCCTTCACAGATCTTCTGACAAATTTAATTGAGTCCTGCAGGCAACACATAACATCATCTCAAAATCTTGATAGACAATGAACTACACACCTTGCATCATGTTTACTTTTAGACTATAGATCACATTAACAACAATGCAATTCAATGTATAGTATTGAATTTAAAAATAAAAACTTGTAAAACACCACAAGACCAAACCTGTAAAAACCTAGCGAAGAGAGAGTTAAGTTGATCTGTGTAGGGCCGAAAGGTGTCGGGAATGGTGCGGAGCCAACATTCTGTGAATGGAGTCAGACCCAAGATACTGGGCTCGAGATACACCATGCCACAGCGAGAAACCGTGGCAGGAGACGCCACTGCCAAATCCTGCACCTCAAACATCATAGTCATCACCTGAGGGCCAAAACATTGTCAGAAATGAAGTTACAGCACAGAGAGGCAAAAAGTGGCCATTGGAAGAAGTTCTCATACGTCAGAGAGTTTGATGATCTCTCCAGAACTTAAACACAGCTTCTTATTGTCATCCAGAACCGTGTTCATGTTCTCAATCCACACAGCATCCACAGGTCCATCAAACATGTACCACTTTTTCTCCTGGTCCATGGAGGCAGCTCCATCCCGAATGAGACAAGACAGTATCCCATCTGTCCTGTAATTGAACAGTGTGTGTTACTTTTAACAATGTGTATAGTAGTTTTTGTTATTCAAGATTTATTTTTGCCCTTTATTAAAATATGATAGTATAAAACTGAGAGGAGTGAAAGAGAGAGGGGGACATGATCAGCAAAGGTTCCCAAGCTGGGATTTGAACTCAACCAGTTGAAGTCAACCAGTACAGTACTGGTAATACAAAAAATCCAGAGTGCACTCACCACTCATGAGTAAGCTGGTCAAACTCTCCGTAAAGCTGCCCCATAGTGATAGATTTTGGGTTGAGCACGTAGGTCTGTACAGACTCATATACTCCTCCACTAACTGAGGGTTGGCCTTTGAGGGCCGTCATTGCTGCTCCCAGCACTTCATAACACTATAAGCAAATTCCAACACAGAATTTGGCATTTTTGTTGCACTTTGTGCACTGGTTTGTGTACTATATTTGTTATATATATTTATATTTGTGCACTGGTTTGTGTATTAGTGCAGCTTACTTTTGTTTTCCCAGAGCCTGATGGTCCTACCAGCATTAGACCATGTCTGACTACAGTGGTTTCATACAACTGAATACACTTGGTTATAAAACCTGCAAGACAAGAAAACACTAAACATGAATTTCCTGACTAACCAGTTTAGCTTTTAAAATCACAATTTTTTTTTCAAATTATAGCACTGGAGCAAATAGACAGCAAATATATTTAGCGCTGATGATAATTCCACACGACCATTTTGTTAAGAAATATAATTATTTTTCTTTAACATAGAAGTAAGCCTATAGGTGAGACTTCCGATTCATTATCCACTATAGGGAAATAACAAGAAGAATAACAACATGCAGTAAACGGTGAAACTGTTTGCACTACAAACCAGTGTGCTCATAATTAAGATAACACATCAAAATAATATGGTGAGACACACCAATTTGCAATATAAAGCAGCAAAATGAGCTGTTTTGTACAGCTAAAAATAGCTGGACGCGAATGAGACCGGAAGCCACACCCATAAAATCCACAAATGGCCACGCCCACTCTTACCAGGAATAGGTGGATAAATCATATAATTCTCCCACACGCTCACCATCCACATCTTTAAGGCACTTGGTTGCACAGACATTCCTGATGGACTCTTCTAGGGTACCATAGTCTATTGGCTCCTCACGGATCTTGGGGAAGAGGTCGGACACAATGCCATTGAAGAGCTTGAGGTCGTCCTGAAGGAACTTTGGTACATTGACATCTCTGATGGCACGCAGACATATCAGCTCCTGCATAGATCATATAATTAGTTTTGCACAGCAGATGGTTTTATTGCTGTGGTGCTTAAATAAAAGTTTAACAGTAGTGCAAACATGCATACAAATACTGTGTATCATCAAACCTCATTCATATCAGGATTTTCCCTCTTCAAGTTTCCAGCTGCAGAGATCACAGTTTTTACAGCCCTCATCCCAAAATCATAGTGGTCCTAAGTGACAACATGCAACAAAGTGAATTTCACACAAAACAAATTCTGGGTCTACAAATAGATGAAGTCTGCATGAACAAAGCAGATTCTTGTTCTTTTTAATTTTTTTTTTGGGAAATTCCCCCAAAACACAGCTGAACTCGTGCCATTAAAAGTCAAACCTGTGAGCTGAGCTGTTCTGAGGACAGTTTGAAGGTGCTGGTGATTTTTTTGGACAAGACTTTGGCATCACTGAAGCCGAATGAGTAAAGAGAGATCTCTGCTATCATGGCGTAATCAGGGATCATCATAGCCACGGGACGGAAGAGAGCCTAAGAAACACATACAGTACAGTCTCAGTCTTTTTTATTTTGAGCTTTTACATTGCTGTCGTTGAGTTCCGTACATTTAAATTACCTTTAAATTATCTGGTAGTTCAGTGCGACCAGCATAACCAGGATTCATAGTGATGAAGACCGCACAGGACGGAACAAGAGGGATTTCCATGCCTTCAAATACAAATCTCTTCACCTGAACACAACAATCATGACATTAGGGTTTTTCACACCTTTTTACCAATTCATTTTCATGGCTTACACTACCAGTGATGATAAAGACATTTATAATGTTACAAAAGATTTCTATTTCAAATAAATGCTGAAAACCTAAAAAAAATTCTACTCAGCTGTTTTCAACATAATAATAATAATAAATGTTTTCTGAGCAAATCATGACATGATGCTAAAAATTCAGCTTTGAAATCAGAGGAATAAATTACATTTTGAAATATATATAAATAGAAAACAGTTTTTGCTGTACTTTGGATCAAATAAATGTAGGCTTGGTGAGCAGAAGAGACTTTTGGCTAGAAGTGTATGGTAGTGTTTAGATAGTAGGCCTCAAGTGCGAGATTTGACTCACTCTTTGCTGCTGGGCTTTTTGGATGGTTGTGATCTGTTGAGCCACAACTGATAAAACCTCCACGTCAATTCGATTGAATTCATCAAAGCAGGCCCAGGCCCCTGAACTAGCCAAGCCTTTGAGGAACTTGCCCATGGCTATGAAGTCCAGCTGATCAGAGCAGTTAAAAACAACAGTCTGGATGGCCAGAGCTTTGCCCAGGTCTTTAGTGGTCTCTGTCTTTCCTGTACCTGCAGGGCCCGCCGGGGCGCCTCCAAACTTCAAATGAAGTGCACCAGTCAAGGTTAGGTAGCACCTGTGTGATGGAGAGATGTATAGGATATTAATTTCTAACAAAGAAAATAACCTGTAAAATACTTTTCTTTAAAAAGCATCTATTGTTACGTATAAATGCAGTTCAGTCACCTGTCTGTCAATGGAGTGATAACAAGCCGTCCTGAGTTACCAAGGTACTCATAACCATACAAAAACTCAGCATTCACTGCTCTGATGTAAAGGTCATCACGCCAGTAATATCTATGAAAACACAAACAAGAACACACGTAAACTCTGATGTCTCTCTTTCTCCCTCTCTCTCTCTATATATATACATACATACACATATGTGACCCTAGACCACAAAACCAGTCTTAAGTAGCACGGGTATATTTGTAGCAATAGCCAAAAAATACTTTGTATGGGTCAAAATAATCGATTTTTCTTTTATGCCAAAAATCATTAGGATATTAAGTAATGAAAATGTTCCATGAAGATATTTTGTGAATTTTCTATTGTAACTATAACAAAAATGAATTTTTGATCAGTAATATGCATTGCTAAGAACTTCATTTAAACAACTTTAAAGGTTTTTTTCTCAATAATTTGTTTTTTTTTGCACCCTCAGATTGCAGATTTTCAATAGTTGTCTATCGACCAAATATTGTCCTATCCTAACAAACCATACATCAATGGAAAGCTTATTTATTCAGCTTTCGGATTTCGGAAATTGACCCTTATGACTGGTTTTGTGGTCCATGGTCACATATTATGACGTTTACAATACTTCTATACAGAAAGGATGCATTAAATTGATCAAACGTTAAAGTAAAGACATTTACAATGTTACAAAAGATTTCTATTTTAAATAAATAATGTTCTTTTAAACATTCTATTCTTCAAATAATCCTGAAAAAAAAAAAAGATTTTATATTGTATATAACCTCAGTTGGCTGATCCACTCAAAATCATTGACACTGGACACTTTCTCCTCAACCAGCTTTGCTGCTACATCTTTAGCATGCACTTCAATCACAATGAGTGCTGAGAGTACCGTCCGCTGCATCTTTGACAGACGACCCCGGACCAGCTGCACCAAATCTCCCAACTGTATGTGCATATACACACACATTTTAACTTAGATGCAATATTTCCTTATCAGAATTTACAACATTGTAATGCACAAAAACATTCCGAAGAATGTTTTATTGTTTGGAAACAATCCGTACCTGTGTCTGTAACTGTGGATAAAGCCAATCTGCAAGGTCTCCCTTATCCAGAGACTCTGACACCTCTTGGGTCCAAAATGTTTGACAGCCAGCGATCACCACCTGACCAGGCCAGGACAGCACCCATTCTGTACGAGGACGCTGCAGGCAGGGTTGACACTTTATATCAGAACAATCACTGACAACATAAACTACTTGTTATGGTAATACACAATGTATTTAAAATCTAGTGCACTTTGGAAATCTATGGTGATTAAAGGACCATTTATATTAAACAAAGAAAAAAATAATCTTAAATTTGTTTTGGCAAATGCACTTTGTTTAATGCTGATTTGTCATTTACAAAATAGGTAACAACACTTACCTCGACATAAGCTTGCAGCGAGCGACTAATGTTGTCTCTTACACTGGCCTTCATTGAGTTCTCCACTTCCCGTAACCAATGCTCCACATTCCCAGTAGGAGACACAGGGACGCACAACTGGACTTCCTCTCCCTCAGCAGAGTACATGTGTGTGATCAGCAGATCTGACTGGAACTGGAGCTGCATGTCGTACAACAGATTTCATAATTTCTGACATTAACTGAAACAGAGTATTATTCTATAAACCAAAATGATATTTTCTGCCATGCTAATTACTTACATTTCTAATATGGTAAACATATTACCGCAAATCTGTTGTATACCAAGTGGACTCACCCGGGCGATGTTCTCAAAGCATTTGCGGAGATGTGGCTGCACTGCTGTTGGATCTTTAGTCTGAGATAAAATCTCCAGCAACTCATCATCTGATAAAAAGTAAAATCTACAACCAAAAAAACAAGAGAGTTCTTAAATTATTGCTTCAACAATTATAATGATGCTGCTGAGTTGGATATAACTTCAAAGTGCTAAGAAATTAAATGTTATATAAAAAGATGAAATGTGACCCTGGACCACAAAACCAGTCATAAGGGTCAATTTTTTTTAAATTGATACATTATCTGAAAGCTGAAAAACTAAGCTTTACACAACTTTATGAAAATCTGAAAGTGCAAAAAAAATCTAAATATTGAGAAAATTGCCGAATTATTGTTTATAAAAATTGCCCTGGGCCTTCCCTACTGTTGAATAAAACCATAAAAACTGGTTATTCTTACCTGGGGAAGGCGCTTCGTTTGGTCTCCAGGTATTCGCTCAGTCCTTTCTGCACGAGCTCCAGTAAATTGTTACAGTCTTTGAGGCTGGCCAATAGACGCGGTTCGGGACACACCTCAATCACCTGGAGTCATAACCACAATCACATGCATCTCAGTTCTTTGATGTACCACTGATAAATCTAAAATAGTATGATTAAGTAGTCTGACCAGGCTCACCTTACTGTTATCATGGGCAGCCTTCATGATTTTTCTCCAGGTGCGCTCCATAGTCTGATACCTCTTCCCTTCCACAGGCAGCTGGCGGTTGATGTCATCAGAGCTGAAAATAGGTTCCATGTACAGCCACGACCGCTGACAGATAAGCCACTCTTCTAATACTTCCTACCAGCAAAGAACCACAGTGACACACAGACTTTTGAAAAAAACAAAAACACTTAATACCCTTAAATAACATGTAAACAAACAGTAAACAAGCAGATTTTAAAACCACCCACATGGAAATAACCTATATAAACATATATGCTTTAATATAGGTTTTGATATAGGTTTTTAATATATGTGACATACATAAAATTGGCCGTTTTCCTATATTATATGTACATATATGTGCATATATGTACATATAATATAGGAAAACCGCCAATTTTATATATGTCACATATATTAAAAACCTATATCAAAACCTATATTAAAACATATATGTTTATATAGGTTATTTCCGTGTGGGTAAATTCCATAACATGCCAATTACATGTGATACCAATTTCACGTGTTCGCACATAAGTTTTTTGCATTTTTTTTTTTTTTAGTTAGTTCTTAGTTATTGCCTTGATAATAGAAAATATGAGCTAGGCATCATGTATGACAGTTGCCAAAGTGAGATATGAGCTAAAATGACCAGATCCTGCCATGAGCTATATAGGAGACATATCTTATATGTACATATAGGGCTTTTTTGTGGATATAAAGAAGCAATACAGGAGACCTATATGGCCTGTATATGCACATATATGCACCTCAATTTTGCCTATATGTGGCATATATACGCATATATGCAGCATATATATTAGCATATATGTGCGTATATACTGCATATAGGTTTCATATATGCGCATATATCCTCATATAGGTTCTTTCCATGTGGGCATACCTGCAGGATGATTATCTTACCTGTGTCATTTTCAATTTGCTTTCCCATTTGTTGATTCTCTCCTCAAAGGGTTTTTTATATGGGGAGAAGACCATGCTCTGGGTCATGACAATGTGGTCATCAAGGAGCTGAGAAGCTTCGTCTGGACTCTTCAAGATGTAAGTCCCTGTCTCCTTATAAGGCATCACCTCAAACATCACTGTTGACCATTCCTCTTCCATCTTGTTCAGAGCCTATGTACAAAAGCAAAACTACTGTCATATGACATAATATATCTGTGGAATTGTTCTGCTGTGCATTTCAGAAAAAATAACAAATTATCAACAAGCAAAAATGTTCCTGTGGTGTTGTTCATTTGTAGAAATTATCAGGGGCTAGAAAATATTTCATTTAAGTTTAGTGCCTCCATTACAGATTTGTGCAAAACGTTTGCGATGTTTTATAAATGTTGCGAAATAACGCCGTTTCCATTAACCAATGTTATGCAACTAAAACTGAATTTTTTCCTCTCACGATAAGTCATGCCGATTGATATTGGTAGGTTCACATATGTTGAAGCCACCGCACTAGCCATTAATTTTAGGCAACGTAGGCATCTATCTTTACGGATGCAATGTGGAAAGCTGCTTCTGGGACACTTCAGAAACTGAAACAAACCGCAGCCGGTGCACCTGGTATAAACACACGCATTGACTAGAGCGGCTGTGATCAGCTCTGCAGACTCGTGCAGTGTAAATAAGGGGCTATATAAGCTTTAACAGCAAGGAAAGCCCCTTATTCAAGACTTGTGTAGCCAATGCTTGTGTAAACGGTCACATATGAGGTGTTTTTTTTATATTTGTTGATTAAATTTAAGTGAGTAATTCACCCTTGACAAGTTCCGCTTGTGATAAAACTTGGCTGTCTACGCAAAAAATGATGGAAATGCAGAAATACAATTTGTAATTTTAATAAAAGCCCTGGAGCTGTGAAAAGAATACAGCTATTTAAAAATCTGGAATCTGAGGGTGCAAAAAAATCAAAATATTGCAAAAATTGCTTTTAAAGTTGTCCAAATGAAGTTCTTAGTAATACATATTACTAATCTGAAATTAAGTTTCTATATATTTACAGTAGGAAATTTACAAAATATCTTCACGGAACATGATCTTTACTTAATATCCTAATGATTTTTGGCATAAAAGAAAATTGATCATTTTGACCCATACAGTGTTTTGTTGGCTATTGCTAAAAATATATACCCATGCTACTTAAGTCACATCAATCAATCAATCACGTTTATTTATACAGCGCTTTTTAACAAAACAGGTTGTGTCAAAGCAACTTTACAGTATTAAATAGGACAGTAGTGTGTCAATAGTGGGTCACATATACTACCGACACTGTAACAATACAAAGCTGGTTGAAAATCTGAAAACTTATTCTTCAAATATTTGGCATAAATGGATGACATAGTGTTCTGTGCCTCATAAATACAAAATACATCTGAGAAACAACTATATGGGACCACTATTGCACTCACTTGCTCAATAGCATATTCTTTTCCAGCCTCTTGAGCCACTTGGGTGATTTCCTCCACATGATTTTGTAGGCCCAGCTCCAGACAAAGGGAAAAGGTGAGATTCGCTGTAGACTTTATGTTCATGTTAATACGCTCAGAAAGAAGTTCCCAGTGGCGGTTCCGCATGCCAGGATTCCTCAGGCCGCGGATCAGAGGAATGAATGGCCGGAACTCTTCAATCTTAGTCCGGATTTGAGATGCCACTTCTTGACAGGCTGAATAGAGTCAATGATAAAAACATGTTATGAACAGTATGATTCAATCACATAATATTCTTCTCCTGATGCATTTATTCACTTACTGTAAACAGGAAAATACATCTCATTCTTAATGTTAGGTGACATAGTTATGACAAAAACATACAATATTTGTTTGTGTCCTCTAACATGGTTTCCTACTTACCAGGAATGTCTTTAAACTGTTTGACACACTGGTGCATAGTCTTGTATGCATCATTGACATTACACTCCAATTGTTCAGGGTTGATGGCTGACAGCGGGTCATTGAGCCAGCTTTCATGCCAACGCAACCAATCAGATGTCGTCTTCCACAGGTCATAAAATGGCTGAAACTCTCTGTTCATCCTCTGTAGCTCAGTGTACTAGACCAAAAACAAAAAATGAAAAGTGTTATTTATTTTAATGTTCACTTTAGGTTTCACTGTCGATTTAATGGGGGAAATTTGCATGTAGCGTTAACTTACATTAGAGACTGGTTTGCCAAAGAGTCGTTCACGGTTGTTGTATAACTGTGCCATTTCCTGACACTCTTTTAGCTGCTTGCTTACTCTCCGCACCTCATTTGCCACCTCATGCGCTCGGCCAAGGTTTGTGTAACCAGATAATCCAGCCACCGTCATCTGAAAATAAATAGAGTTGATTTAATACCCCGAGTGACCAACTTTTCAAAGCAAAACATCACATTCTTGACTTTACTGAATGATTTCAATAACTGATGAGCATATTTTGCAAAAATAGTAATGTGTCAGTGAATCTGACCTGCAGGAAGTTCAAGAGATCCATAAAGCTGTTTTGGTCAACAAGCTGGACCTTAAGGAAGCGTTCTTCATCCTCAACATGCTGGGCTTTCACTTTCTCTATCTGGTTCAGGATCATGCAAGGCCAGGCCATTGCTGTCCACCTACACAACATTTAGTATTTCAGAGCTTAGCTACTAAAGTAATGGTTTACTAACTCAGAATGGCTGATTTTAGATTAGCAGCTAAAAGCAACTGTGTTAAAACACTTTTGGTGAGGCAATGATGAACTCACTTCTCATTGACATCCTCATCAGAGAGACTGTAATAGAATTCATCTATTAGATCATAATCAGACATAGCTTTGGACAAACACTCCTGCAGGAAGACAAAGAAAAAAGACATTCAGCATTAAATGCAACAATCCAATGAGACTTATACTAGGGACTATAAGCAACAGATGCTGATGGAACGGCAATGACGAACACAAAAAAATCAAAAAATTGTGGTTGAACCACTGATGTAACATGGACTTTTTTAACAATGTCCTTACTACCTTTCTGGGCCTTGAACATGGTAGTCTTTGCAGGGTGAGAAAGCTCTCATATTTCATCAAAATATCTTAATTTGTGTTCCAAAGGTGAACGAAGGTCTCACGGGTTTGAACCAACAAGAGGGTGAGTACAAAAATGACAGAATTTTCATAATTTTTGTGAACTATCCCTTTAAAGTCCCTACTATCTAAGTTAGAAAGACTACATTTACTGTCTAAATTAGGAAGACAAGGCCAGTGCATAGTGCATGTGCTCTGACAGGCCACATGGTGGCACTATTTTCTGTCACTTCTCCAATATCCATTCCCATTAAAGGCAAAACAGAGGAAAAACTACATTTTGTAAAGGACGGCGTTGCAGTTCAAACCAGCATGCTAGGGTGTTTCTATGCAGCTGCTATGATTTTCTTAATCATTTTTAGAGATTATCTAGACTATGTCATTGCTTGGGTGTTTGCTAAGATGTTGCTAGGGAGTTCGGTGATTGTTAGGTCAGTTACAACAGACCCACTTCCTAGTCTCTATGATATTTTAGTCTCTAGGTTTGAGTCCTTCTATATAAACGTATGGGATTTTTTGCCCATTTTATTGAGCAATCATAGATAAATAATATACGTTAGTTCAAACTGTGATTAATATAGAAGTGTTTTGCAATAATAAAACAGTGACTGTACTTCATGTGCTTTGAGTTGCTCAGGTAGTAGTTTCATCCATTCTCTCTGCTCCATGAGCTCCTCAATGCAGCTGGGTTTCTCAGACAGCTTTGTGCTGATGGCTTTACACTCTTTACATGCCTGAAACACAGACAATATTATATAACAGCTACTTGATAAAAATGCTTCTAGTCCTAATAAACACTGACTCACATCCTGCATCTGTTGTCGTAACCTCAGCGCAAGTCGGTCCAGCACTGCATCTGCAAGGGCTTTGCGTTTCTCCACCAGGCTTTGCCGAACGGCCTCCACGCTGACCTCGAAGGGTCCGATGATGATGGCTGAAGGGATGGACTGATTTAAAAGTTCCATCTCCCTCAGGTGTTCCAGAACTTCCTGCTTCACCTCCTGAACGTTCTGGTTCTCCTGACTGTGCAACCTTTGAGATACAAAAATATAAGAACAATCCTTGCTCTGTAGGGTATTACAGTGTATACTGGTCTCTTGGTTCATAAAAAATAGAATAGAGATTTACTCCAGAAAAGTGTTGATATCTGAATTGTGGAGCTCAAGGTGGCATTTGTATTCATGGGCGTAGGCTTTAAGAGGTATGATGGCCTGTTTGAGGGCCACACTGATGCTCTCCCTCAGATTCTTGACTTCAGGTTCCCACAAGCCCACTGACTCTAACACATATCCAACAATGAGCAGGTTCTTCAACAGAAGCTGAAAGAATGGGAAGGAAAAAAAAATGCCTTCAAAAATATAATTTTAATATTTTAATAAGTAATTTGAATAAATACAACCTCTAATTTATGGTCACTGACTTAGTGAAAGCTCTTCAAGAAAGTTATTTACAAGGAAAGAGATAGGGAACCTTGTCTAGCTGAGGAATGTTGTGTGTGGACAGGATTCCTTTATCAAACAGGTTGATAACAGAGGTCTCAAAACTGTCTAGAGGAGTGCTGTAACCAACACCAGTCTGATCAAGCACCAAATCCACTGAGAAAAGGGGCTTCTTTTTTGGCCTGCATAAAATAATGTTGAATATGTTACATATATTATTAAACAATAGCACTCAGTTGATCTTATTTAAATCTTGTTTCTCAGCTGCTGATTCCAAGGTTACCCTTTGTCTAGGAGATTATCTGAATGCCCTCCTACATTATCTACTCTGTTGAAAAAAACAGCATATGCTGGTTAGGTAGGTTTTGAAGCATGGATGCTGGTTTGAGCTGGTTTAAGATGGTCATGAGCTGGTTTAAGCTGGTTCTTAGCTGGTTTAAACTGGTCATGTGCTGGTCCTAAACTGGTCCCTCCTGCTCAGGACCAGCACATAACCAGCTAAGGACCAGCTTAAACCAGCTTATGACCAGCTAAGGACCAGCATGGACCAACTTAAACCAGCTCAAACCAGCATCCATGCTTCAAAACCTACCTAACCAGCATATGCTGGTTTTTTCAACAGGGTAAGCTGATATGTACGTCTGGTAATAAATTTGTAAAAATTTAATGTTGTACAACTTCATTTTTTAGCATTAAAGGTATAGTTCACCCAAAAATGAAAATTACCCAGTTATAAAGTCTATAAAGTTTTAAATATGGATATTTTTCTTACACAAAGACATTGATTTACTTCAGAAGGCCTTTGTTAACTCCCCAGAGCAATGTTGCGCACTTTTTATGATGGATGGATGCACTTTACTTTGCTTCAAAATCTCAGCAGCCATTCACTCCCATTATAAAGCCTGGAAGATCCAGCACATTTTTTATATAACTCCGATTGTATTTGTCTGAAAGTAGAAAGTTATATACACCTAGGATGGCTTGAGGGTGAGTAAATCATGGGGTAATTTTCATTTTTGGGTGAACTACCCCTTTAAAATAATTAATTAAGACATGCAAGTTTGCTTAAGCCCACTAGTGGGCCCTGACCCCCAAATTCAGAACCACTGATTTAGATTTCATCATTTAAAGAAAAGAAATTTAATATAAAGCTACATTAACCACAATCAAGGATAATGAGAATTCACATACTTGTATAGGCTGTTTATGAGATCAGGGCCCCAGGTTAGATCTTCGGGGCAGTGTAGGACATCGTGGCAAGCATCGAGCAATAATTCAGCTAAGCTAGCCAGGGACTCCTGCACTAGGAACCTGAGCGAGTCCTGCTGCATGCTGCGTATTAGCGCCATGAGGCGACACAGTTTAGACATGCTGTAAATATGCCAGTTAGACACTGAGAGATTGTACCAGTCACGACTTTCCTGCAGACTAGACGAAATCCCAGTACATAAAGTGTTCAGCCATGACTCTTGTAGAAACAACTGAACCTGAAGGAAGACAGAGAGCGTATAATGACACAGCGGCACATTTGTATGTGTGTACATGTTTTTTGCAGGTGACTGTATACCTGTGCATGTTTTTGAGACTGTTCTGATTCAAACTCCTCCAAGCTAAGTGACTTTGAGAAGCTGTAATAGAACAGGCTCATTTTTGTCACTCTGTTGCACTCTTCTCTCACTATGGACAGTACAGTGATCACCTCAGACTTAGTGAACAGAGTATTAAAAACAAAAGCTGCACGGTTCTTTTCAAAAGGATAGTCTGGGACTGACACGAGGCCTAGGAGGAAAGGAGACAGCAAGTTGTGGGTGGGCTTGTAAAATAAATCAACAACATTAAATCCCAGACAGCGCGAAAGTCTCCTTTCTTTTGATGTCCATCTCTCTACCTTTCTCAGGAACTTTCTCAGGTTCCTTTTGAGGAAGTGTGATGTGGGAGAACTCTTCTGGGATTTCCTTTACCACCTTATCAAAGCACATCCGGTTCATAGTGCGAACATACTCCAAATGAAGCTCTTCTTCCAGCTCCTTCACACACTCCTGTAGACTGTATAGACACGTGTTTAATGAAAAAAAACAAACTAATGCTAGCTGTGATAATTCTGTGCAGCAGACATCAGTAACTGTTTACATAATTGTATGCTGTGTGTTCTGGAATGGCACATCTGGTGTTGATGCAAAGTGCTTAATGCTTTATTTACCCTGTTGAAAAATCCAGCATATGCTGGTTAGGTATGTTTTAAAGCATGGCTACTGGTTTGAGCTGGTTTAAGCTGGTCCTTAGCTGGTCATGAGCTGGTTTAAGCTGGTTCTTGGCTGGTCATGTGCGGGTCCTAAGCAACTAGCTCCTGCTCTGGCCCAGCTTAGGACCAGCACATGACCAGCTTAAATCAGCTCATGACAAGCACATGACCATCTTAAACCTGCTCAAACCAGCAGCCATGCTTCAAAACATACCTAACCAGCATATGCTGGATTTTTCAACAGGGTAAAGTCTAATGGGTACAATGGAATTCATATATATATATATATAACAATACTGTACACCAATGCCTGAAATTAACTTATTTTTAAGAGGCAACATATTGTGTCACGTTTTATGTAAAACCCCTGGATATTTAGAAAAACGGGTATATACATTACAACACTGTACACCATGCCAGGCAACATATTGTGTGCAGATGTTGCACAAAAATCACGTTTTATGTAAAACCCCTGGATATTTAGGAAAAAAACAACAAAATACACTGCCTTTCAATAGTTTGGGGTCAGTTTATTTAATCAAAAGTACAGTAAATTTTGAAATATGTGACCCTGGACCACAAAACGTCTTAAGTAGCACGGGTATATTTGTATACACTGTATGGGTCAAAATGATCTACTTTTTCTTTTATGCCAAAAATCATTAGGATATTAAGTAAAGATCATGTTCCATAAAGATATTTTGTTAATTTCTTACTGTAAATATTTCAAAACTTAATTTTTGATTAGTAATATGCATTGCTAAAAACTTCTTTTGGACAACTTTAAAGGTGATTTTCTCAATATTTCGATTTTTTTGCACCCTCAGATTCCAGATTTTTAACTAGTTGTATTTCGGTCGAATTTTGTCCTATCCTAAGAAACCATACATCAATGGACAGCTTATTTATTCAATTTACTCAGTTTCAAAAAATTATGACTTTATGCTTTTTTTTGGTCTAGGGTCACATATTATTACAATTTAAAATAACAGCAATGTGAGCAACAGTGATGGCAAAGCTGAATTTTCTGACCCCAATTTTTTTTAAAGGTAGTGTGTAAAACATACCATTGGTGGGTGATTTTGGCCCTCATATTTTAATTTTTTTATCAATTTTTAACCTTCTTTAAACTGACGATTGTATATATTTAAATGTAAAATTATATAAAATTGTAAATTATTATTTTAATTCTTCTCACCGTTTAAAACGAAGGCCTGGTGTGGAGACTGCATAATTTCTGATGCGTCCTAAACTGGCGGGGTCAAGGGTGGGGGTGCCACTCCAGACTGGCATACAGTCAATGGAAAGATGGTACAAGATTAAGGCCTCAGTGTACTGTCTCAAGTCCTGGGCAAACTGGACTCTCTGGGCAAAGACACGTGGGTCCTCTGCACAAAACAGCAGCCTGATCCTGGGAACCCAGTATTCCCCTTCTTGCAGTGACAAAGCCCCTTGGGAAAGAAAGGAAACATAATGAAATAGAGATAGTCAAATATAGTGGAAACATAAAAAGAAACAAAAGGAAATTTGTCCAAATTGGGAGAAAAGTGCTTTTTAAATTTTGTGTTTAAAATAACCAAGGTTCATGAATGGCTACTGAACATGCCTTCTTTCTGTCCTCCATTCAAAATAGGTTTTCCATCAGAGTCTCGAACCCATCCATTACAGTCTGCTTTATGCACCAAGTACTCTTTCTTCTCCTGGCTGTATTGTAGCACCCCAACCAACTGCCAAGAATACTCCAAACCTGGATTCTCTGGATCCACTACATGACAAACACATGAAGAACAGACATTTAATTTCTCCCACATGTGCTCATATGGCTCCCACTGGATGGGCTATAAGATGAATTTATTTTCAGAAGGAACTACAAGACAAATGATGGGATCCATTCGACTACAATATGTCAGGTATTTCCAGAAGGTTTCGACAGGGCTGTACCAGGTGGGATGCTGTTTTTTGTCGGCAACAAGGCTTTGGCAGGAACGGGTTTGCGGTTGACGGAGCCTTGCTCGTAACCTAAAGCCAGCCATTCCTCTGGAGTACGACAGTCAAAGTCCTCATTGTCGAATATCTGGTTTACACAAAGCAAGTTAATAGACACAAAAGGAGCCACTTGTACAAAACACACAATTATGCAGTTAATAAAACGGGAAAGGTGTAGGATTTTAAATTGAAGCATCTACATGGACACCAAATTGGGGGGAAAAGCCATAAGCAAACTGGGACATTAAAATCTGAATATTTCATGAAATCAGTACAAGCAACATGTATGACCTCCAGAGACAGGTAGTTTGAAACTGCGTTTTTGAGCATCAGCTGGTTGGAGTCAATGCCTCTCTCAGCCAGAAGATTACTGATATCCAACTTTTGATACTCCCTCCTGCGTCTGGGAATTAAAACATACACATATCCATGCATACTACATTTACAATCTAGAAAAATGTTTACCTTATTTGCAAATGACTTTTTTCTTTAACCTAACATAATTTTATTCATGTTTTTTTAAGATGATATAGCATGTCAAGCATCCTGTCCATGCGGGCATCTACTTTGCTTAGCAAAACAGGCCTGAGGCTCATTCTCGGGTTGTAACCCACCAGTTGAGAAGCACTGGTTTAAGATGTTTATCTGAACTGCTCACCTTTCAATCTCAATCTTACGGGGTGCATGTCCTGGGGGGCAAACATAAGGCATCTGAACTTTTGGACAGTAACTTCCAGAGTGGAAGTCGGTCTCGTGCTGGAGTTCATGCTTTTGCTGCTCCACAGCATTAGGTGGGACAGGAAGCATTCTCAATACAAATCCTAGTAGAAAACAAAGAAAAAAATAATTAGTATTATTAGCTTTAGCTTTTGTGTTTTGACTTGATTGTTGATTGATTTCTTACTTTTGCGAGAGTTGGACTCGTATCCTGACCGACTCAGTAAACTTGTGCTCACTGGGTCTTCCGTATATGACTAAAAACAGAAGCAATCGTTTTGGTGATCATATTATACAAATATGATCTCACAAGGTGAGAAAAAACACAGAATTTGGAGAAAAAATGGAATTTAGGAAAAAAATAAAACTAATTTCATAGGGCCTTAACATTGTAAAATTTTAATATAATATTTAATATAATAATTTTTTTTTTAGGAATTCAGCTGATTTGACATTGTTTGATCAAATTGATTACACACTTAATAAAAAAAAATTGACTTAAAGAGAATTGAATTCAAACAGAATCCAGAAAAAATACAAAGAAAACAGAATTTTGAAAAAAACATCAACAAACTAATACAATGCAATCTGGGGGAAAAAATAAAATGTATGACCTAAATGAGGAAATAAAAATGACAGAAAGAATCAGTAAAAGAAGAAAAAGAGTGGTCTACAGGCCTGTGCCTGGTTTACTTACCAGATCTGAGAATATGCAGGGCAAAGGGGGCAATTTGTCTCTGTGACATCCTCTAGGATGAGTCATCTTAGATACAGATGGATGGTTTTCTGACTGTTTTTTGTCCATGAAAAATAGAATTTACTATTACATGCAGAACTTCATGTGAAACACTTTATTTGACATACATACATAGATACAAACATACATTAATTAATTCATTAATTCAATATTTTGTTTTTAAAGTTTCATGAAATCTGTGATGTTAAATGTGTATCATAAAACAGAAAGAAAAGAAAAGAAAAGAAAAGAAAAGAAAAGAAAAGAAAAGAAAAGAAACCAAGAATAGAATCTGTGAAAAAATCAGATGGAATTTAGCAAAAAAAAAAAACAAATTTCATTGGGCCTTATTTTTGTAAAAAATGTAATATAATATTTTATATAATTATTTATAGGAATTAAATTGATTAGACATGATTTTGCTGATAATTCTATTTAAAAATCTGAACAATTTAAATATTATAAACACAGAATACCAACAACAACCAAAAAAATAAATAAATAAATAAAAAAAAAGAAAAGAAAACTGATAACAGAATTTGGGGGAAATTTCATAGGGCGCTATTTTTGTAAAATTGTATCATAATATTTTATAGGAATCCAGTTGATTGGATATGCTTTATTGAATGAAACAATTCAAACAGAATCCAGAAAAACATACACAGAAAACAAAATGTAAAAAAAAAAAAAAAGTAAAAAAGTAAAAAGTGGTTTACCTGTTGACGATCTGTGCCACATCTACTAATGAGAGATGAGGTGGCACTCAACGGTGGAAGTTTGTCTGTTTGACCGTCGTTTGGCATGGCTGGACGGTGGGGACGAAACATCCCGAAATTAGAAGCGATATTTTTTTCTGAATATTTTTTGTCCATAATCGCTTATCCATAAACTGACAGAAAAGAAACAAAAGTTACACAAAAGCAAACGTATTGCATGATCTACGCAAGTATGGATTATTCCACTCTCTTTTCGGAAACTCATTATAACCAAGCAGTCTTAGGAAGTATCAAACGTTGTATTTAATACAACAGTCTATGATATATGATGGTATATGATACTATTATCCTATATGATAATATGCCACAATACGGTCGAGTAAAAATCCGTTGAAAGCACAATTTACCTCACTTCAAATCTCAGCAGGCAGTATTAACTGTTACCTCACTAACAAAAACGTAAACACGTACCTCACTAGCAAACACAAAAGAGGTGTTGAAGATTTTTTGAAGATCTCGAAAGCTTCGGTAAAACCAATGCGTATCGTGAGTATTTCGTGTTAATTATCCTCTGAAGTATTTTAACTGTCATTTAGTGACGCTGCCACGGTTGCCAGGCCAACGTCCTGCAAGCGGGGCTTGTTGTAGATTCCGGTGCAAGAGACTAGACCGAGTGCATTACAATCAGTTACTGTGGAGAGGAAAACAAACATTACTGAGTGCATAGTCTGCACTGGAAATAAAAAATATATGTATTAGAGATTTAGTAATGATATTTTTTACAGGTTAAACTAGTATAACGTCTAACAACTGTGCAAATGAAATAAATAAATAAATAAATAAATATTTGATCATGTTAATAATAACGAAGCACACTACCAGTCAAAAGTGTTTGAACAGTAAGATTTTTAATGTTTTTTAAAGAAGTCTCTTCTGCTCATCAAGCCTGCATTTATTTGATTTAAAGTACAGCAAAAACAGTAAAATTCTGAAATATTAAAAATAGCTACTTTCTATTTGGATATATTTTAAAAAGTCATTTATTCCTCTGATTTCAAAGCTGAATTTTTAGCACTAGTCACGTTATGTTGAAAACAGCTGAGTAGAATTTTTTCAGGTTTCTTTGATGAATAGAAAGTTCAGAAGAACAGCATTCAGCTGAAATAGAAATCTTCTGTAACATTATAAATGTCTTTATCATCACATTTGATCAAGTTAAAGCATCCTTGCTAAATAAAAGTATGAATTTCTATAATTTCTTCCCCCCTTCATATTAGAAATCATATTAGAATCATATTAGGACCATGTGACACTAAAGACTGGAGCAATGATGCTGAAAATTTAGCTTTGATCCCAGGAATAAATAACATTTGAAAATATATTCAAATAGAAAGCAGTTGTTTTAAATAGTAAAAATATTTCACAATATTACTGCTTTTGCTGTATTTTGGATCAAATAAATACAAGCTTGGTGAGCAGAATAGACATCTTTAAAAAAAAAAAAAAACATTAAAAATCTTACTGTTCCAAAACTTTTGGCTGACATGGGGCAAATAAACATTAGTCCGTCTACTGTACAGAAAATGTATTTAATTGTATTTTAGGAGTAGAAATTGTATGATTTCAGGTAAAAAATATCCCTGAGTTTTAATAATTTTTTTTTTAATTTTAATTTCTGACACTGCTCTTAAGTAGTCCTCCATACTTCCTCATAAGACATGATGCAGTATATGGAAATACATACCGTATTGTATAAGTCAATTCCATTTCAAAGCATTATAGTTTTGTACTTCCATAGTTAATGGCAGTAATTATGACCTAATACACTGGAATGGGCGTCCCAGGGTGATCTCAACCCATCCGTTCTCTTTTCATCTCATCCTGTGTAATTGTACTCTTATGGTCCTGAATGACCCACAGGGATCCTCACACTCCTGGGTCAAGAGATCACGGATTCCTGCCCCATTTCCCAGCGGAGATCATAAGCAACACACACCTTCGCCCCTGCTGGCCTTGCATATCATCCTGAGTGTGTTCACTGTAGCGTGCATGAAATACTTCATGTGCCTGAAATCATGTGTCATTCCTAGAAGGTGTCTTGCAAACCCAAAGACAGGGTTAGGCAAGGTCAGAGATCAAGTGCATGTGTGAAATTCAAAATGAGGAGGCAGAGATGCCTTCTGACTTCGCATGGGATATAACTGCCATCATTGTAAAAGGACTGAAAAGAACATGACAGACTGACAGATCATTAAGGAGATTCATCAGATCATTAAGTCAACAGGTCAAAAAGTTAATGGCAGCAGAGGAAAGACTTGCCAGTTAACAACACAAGAGTGATACTTTGCCACAAGCTACCAATCTACCAATGTTCGCTCAATTTTTATATAAAAAATGGTATATATTTATATACATAAAATTGTATTTTTATTTAAAATATGTAAACATATTAAGATTTTTTGGAAAATATTTATTCTTTTATTATTCTTTTTTTTTTTTTTTGCTTTTATTATTACAATTGTGTAGCTGCAGCATGAGACACTTGACCTTCACTGTAAACCCAAAGGCAGATGCAGCAGACACGTCTTGTCGATAAATCCAAACACCTGCCAGCAATTAATGACTAATAGCTTTGGCCTACAGCATTACAGGGCTGTTTGAACAAGACAGATGAGATCTCAGATGAGATCTCTAATGCGTTTAGTCCTCAAAACAGAAAAGTTCTCATTTTGTGATCCAGAATCAGGGCAGATTGGTCCCCCAAGTGATTGAGGTCATTGTTGAGCTTCAGATGAAAGACGTTTCTGATAAATTGATGCACAACTGGGACTTTCAAATGTCAACATAGCAGAAACCACGCCAATATCAAGAAGAAAATCAGACTTTAAAGTAGGCCCGGGAAAAAACTCAAACCTTTTATGCTCTACTTCAGTTCACACTTACTAGGATTGTTAACCATGATGAATAACACAGAATTGTGCTATATTTAAGGAGGGTGTTCTGTATTAAATCCACATGGGACACAGTTTATCATGTACAGTATATTATTAGAGTGTAACATCCAAACAGCTGATAATGCAATTTGTTTTGTATGAAAAATCGATTTTTGCTAGATAAGAAAAAATTATGCTTTGGTGAAGTTTGACTTTTCAGCTCATAATTAAGAAATAAAAATAATTATGATTTTGACTTTATATTTCACAAGTTCTACTTTTTGTCGTAATGTAAACTTTTTGTATCATAAATTTCAATTTTGGTTAAACATTGTGTCTAATATAGTTTATTGTGACTTCTTATTTCATCATTTCGTCTTTGTATCTCATAATTATAATTATGACTTTTTATCTCATAATTGTGACTTTTTTTATCTTTTTATTATAATTGGTTTTATCTCATAATTTCATCTTTTTATCTCATAATTATGACATATATTTTTTAATAGATATTTTATAGATGTTTTCAAAATTATGATTTTTTATGTCATAATTTTGACTTTTTGTAATAATTTTAGTTTTTTGTTTCAGAATTATGACTTGCATCTCATAATTATGACGGGTTACAAAAAGGCAAAAAAATTCAGAATTTTCAAAAATGTTCAGAAATTTTGGAAACTTTCTGGGATTTAAAAAAATAAATATTTGGGAAGTTTATGGAAATCTGGGATTTTTGTAGTTATTTCAACTTTGTATCCCATAATTTATTTTTAATAAACTTCTTATCTCATAGTTATGACTAGGGTTGCAAAAAGGCTAAATATAAGTTTCAGAAAATGTGGAAGTTTTGTATCTCATAGTTTCAACTTTTTATCTCATACAAGTCATTTATAATTATAAAATAAAAAGTTGAAATTATTACAAAAAAATTTCCATAAACTTTCCAAAAGTTTCCAAAAAATCCCGGAAAGTTTCCAAAATTAAAAAAAATAAATAAATAAAAAAAAATACAAAATTAAAAATCCACTTTTTTCCAACCCTAGTCCCAATTCTGAGATAAAAAGTCGAAATTATGAGATACATGTCATAATTATGAAATAAAAAGTTTAAATTATTACAAAAAGTCAAAATTTCCATAAACTTTCCAAAAGTTTTCAAAAAATGCCTGCAAGTTTCCAAAATTTCAGAAAATGTTAGAAATCTTCCTCCTTTTGGCAACCCTAATTATAAGACATATTAGCATGAATATTTGATATTTTTATTATTATTATTATATGTCAAAGAATAAGCAAGTTATTGTATTTTTATTTGATTTATTTCATATATATATATATATATATATATATATATATATATATATATATATATACAAAGTTAAATTATATTTTGTTATATATTATTAGTTATATGTTATTTAATATTATTTGAATTTTACTATAATTGTAATTTTTATTAAATTATTACATTAGAATTTATTAGCATTGTATTTGAAGGTTTTGTAAATATATTTTTATTAAATATTTAATTTTCATTTTAATGTATTTCTTAGGCTAGCATAAATGGCCTCCTCCAAATCTCTATGATATTCTGCTTTTGGTTCCGTTCTTCATTATGTGTTTATTCTTTTTTTTAAGTTCAGTACTTTGGGTTAGGGGTTTCTAATAGTAACTGTAATCCATGAATTGTGACCAGGTGTCTATCAGTAACCAAAAACCTGCCTAATCCCATCACCAACAATTAAAACCTTTCTTTTTTATGACCACATGTAGGCCAGGTATCCCCCTGTGATCTCACCTGACCTCTAATGACCATTCAAAGGTCATGCAGGTCACCATTAAAGCCACTAAGCCTGTCTGGTCTGGCAAAAAGCGTCGTCATTTCAGGCCGCAGCTCTTTTTTATTCTCTCGTAAAACACACAGGCTTGAAGTACTACACTGTGACATTCACTGACCTGATGGTGTATACATTTCACCCATTAAATAGAACAGATGACGGTCGTGCACTGCTGCAGGGCTGTTCAACTTACTTTTTAAAACCATATTAGATAGCATGTTTAACCAATTAGTTAATGGTAAAATGGAACATTAGCTGCCAAAGCGAGGTTTTGTGTTGTTATAGTAGATGTGCAAGGATTTTACATTACATCAGCTCTTCCACATGTTCTACTGTGGAACAAATACCAGCTTAAACGCTTCTTGCAATCTTTGATGTGTTCACTAACTGAGATAAAACAGAGTCCAGTGGTCTAAAAACACAGATCAGATGCAAAGATGTGGACTTATAGAAGCTTCATATTCTTCCATGGCTCTTTAGCGATGTGACACTGGGAAGCTGGGGGCCCACCTCTGGTGCTCTCCAAAACCAACATCTGGGTATCATGAGCAGCTAAAGTTAGAAGCACATGCTGCTTTCATTACTGCAAAATAGGAGTCACACTCAAGCAGGCGTGACACCCACAACCGCCTGTGGAATAAAGGCAAGAAGGGCAGATGAGGAGTGTAAAAGGAGAGAATGACTGGAAGAGGAGGACTTTTTTTGTGTGCATGTTCCACAGATCAATTGTGTGGATGGATTTAATGGACAGTGCAATCAAAAAGTCAACAGATGAAAGTTAGATAATCTCCTTCATGTCAAGTGTAGTATCCGTGTAAGACAGCCAGCAGTGTGGCCCTCATTTAAAAGTACACATTTGGCAATTGTTTTTGTCCAGAACAACTTGCAACATTGCATTTAAGAATCAGGAATTTAACTGACAAATTGACCTGGGAATCAAACTCATTACCTTGATATTGCAAGCTGTTGTTTGATCTATTTTTGTTTACATCCTTTTGTGATTTGCTTTTCGTTTACAGTTTTTAACACTTGATGCAAAACTATGGAATATAATTTCTGCTACGTAAAGGGGGGAAAAATCATAATTCTAAAAACATATGTAAAATATATCTATATCATGGGACATACTTAGGGTTGCAAAGGGAACATTTCCATAAACTTTCCAAAAGTTTTTAAAAAATCCTGAAAAAGTTTCAAAAATTTCGGAAAATTTCAGAAATTTTCCACCTTTTTGCAACCCTAATTAAAATGAACATTAGAATAAATTATTTAGTAAAATATATATTTACAAAAGCTTTAAATACAATACTAATAAAATCTTATGTTATGTAATAAAATTACAATATGAAATTAAAGTAAAATTATAATACTTAAAACACTTAAAAAATATTATATAGTTTAAATTAAATAAATCTAATAAAAATATAAAATAACTTTCTGATTCTTTGACAGATAATAATAAAATATTTAGAATAAAATAATAAAATTAAATTAGTAAAAAAATAATATTAAATAATATAATAATATAATTTTTATGTTTATATAATAAAAAAATCACATTATTATATACCTAGTTTATATGATAAACATTACATTATTATACAGTTTAAATGAAATAAATCAAATAACTTTCTGATTCTTTGACAGATAACAATTATGAAAAATGTATAAAATATTCATGTTAATATATGTTGTAATACTCAATTATAAAACAATATATAAAATAACTTGGTGATTCTTTGACAGATTATAATAAAATATTTATAATAAAATTAAATTAGTAAAATAATAATATAAAATAATAGTTTATCATGTATATATATATATATATATATATATATATATATATATATATATATATATATATATATATATATATATATATTCACAGATTTAGATTTTGTCACATATTTGACATTTATATATATATTTGTCATATATATATATATATATATATATATATGTGATAAAACATTACATTATTACATAGTTTAAATAAAATAAAAATATAAAATAATTTGCTGATTCTTTGACAGATAATAATAATGAAAAATGTATAAAATCTTCATGTTAATTTATTATAATACACAAAATTAAAAAAAAAAATGTAATAAATCACATAAAAATATAAAATAGCTTGGTGATTCTTTGACAGATTATGATAAAATATTTATTATAATATATATTATAATAAAATAATAAAATCTAAATTAGTAAAATGCTAATATTAAATAATATATAACATTAACAAAATAATTAGCTGATTCTTTGACATAATAATGAAAAATCGATAAAAAATATTCATGTTAATATGTTTTATAATACACAAAATTTTAAAATTAAAATGTAATAAATCGCATAAAAATATAAAATAACTTGCTGATTTTTTGACAGATTATAAAAAAAAAAATAAAAATTTGCGAGTTAAAATGTAATAAATCAAATTAAAATATAAAATAACTGGCTGCAATACACAGGTATAAAGCATAAAGGGTTTACAGTGTCACTCCAGTCCACCATGCCTCTTTTCTTTTTAAAGCACCCCATGGGGTGCTGGGAAATATATACTCTACTGTTGCACGTTTTCCCTACAGCTGACGTTATTTAAAGTCCAGACATTTCATAGACATCAATATCTTGCAGAGACAATTCACAAAACTAGTAGCTCGCTGCAGTAGCATACAGAGTTTACCCTCAACGATAAGACTTGGAAATTGCCAAATCCCTTGGTAAGCGCTTGTCTTATTTACTTACTGAACCCCTATGAAGGATGTCGGGTGTGTGCTTGTACGTGTTTATACAGACCTCCATATGTGTGGGAAGCTTTACTCCACTCGAATAAAATGTGGTTTCAGCTGCGTCAGTGCAGCAGGGCACTACCAATCAGGCACAAACCTCTTCAATCAAAACCACCCCTCTTAAAATTCCTCTCATTCCTGGTTCTTAAGACCTAATAATGTTAAAATTAAATGGATTTGGAACGCTGGCACATGTGCGAGTGTTTATGTGCAACGAATCCCGTCATAGACAAATATACCGTTGCGTGAGCGCCATTTCACATGTATAAACAGTGACATGAGCTACTGCATGAAACGGTTACATATCCACAAGAGACCCACACAGAAAAACATTAGCGACCCTGGATACATGCACACATGCATGTAGTCACACAATTGCTTTGGCAAGCTTTCTACATGTTCCACTGGGGCTCCGGACTGTCATAGCCGTTCATCTGGCCTCTATCAGCGGCCGGCCTGACAACTTAATCTCAGTCATTCATTCTCACAGATCAAAGCAGCTCGCTGCAATTTAAACCTATTACCCACGTATAAAGACATTCGCATGTTGTGACCCTCTCTTTCACACACACACACACACAAACACACAAATGTTTGCAAACAGACAGGCAAAGACCATCACAAGCCCACAACCACAGTGAAATGCATTTACACAAACACATATGTATTCAAAGAGTTTCATTTCTCCAGTTTTACGTCACGTACATTTACTGTAAACAGGCAACGATGGCTACATTTTTTCACTTAAAAAAAAAAAAAAAAAAATATATATATATATATATATATATATATTTGTCATCATTATGATTTTGTGCCTCATAGTTTTGACGTTCTATGTTATAACTATAAATTTTTAACCCAGAATGTAGACTTTTTGTCATCATTGTTTTTATGTCATATTTCTGACTATTTATGTCAGAATTATGACTTTTTATGTCATAATTGTTATGTCATAATTTTGACTTTGTTTCATAATTATGACTTTTTATCGCATTATTTTTTTCAATAATTTTGACTTTTAATGTCATAATTATGACGTAACTCATAACTGTTTAACTTTTTATCTCAGAATTGTTTGTCATAATTTTGACTTTTGTTATAATTATGACTTTTTTGGTCTCACTGTTGTTTTTATGTGATAATTTCGACTTTTGTCATGAATATGACTTATCATTCCGTAATTGTTTTTGTGATAATTTTGACTTTGTGTCATAATTATGACTTTTTAACTCATAACTGTTTGTCATAATTTCAACTTTTTATCTCAGAATGTTTTTTGTCATAATTTCAGATTTTGATATAATTATGACTTTTTAGTCTTATAATTGTTTTTATGTGATAATTTTGAGTTTTTATTTCAGCGTTATGACTTTATATTTCATAATTGCTTGTCATAATTTAAACTTTTTATCTCAGAATTATTTGTGATAATTTTAAGTTTTTATGTCATCTCAAAATGATCTCAAAATTGTTTGTCATAATTTCAACTTTTTGTCTCAGAACTGGTTTTGTCATCATTTTGACTTGTTATAACTATGATGTTTTAGTCTCATAATTGTTTGTCATAATTTCAACTTTTTCCATAATTATGACTTATCTCATAATTTTTGTCATAATTTCAGTCTTTTATCAGAATTGTTGTTGTCATAATTTCGACTTTTGTTATAATTATGACTTTTTAGTCTCATCATTTTTATGTGATAATTTTGACTTTTCATGCCATTTTTATTTCATAATTGCTTGTCATAATTTTGGATTTTTATGTTATAATTGTGTCATAATTTCACATTTTTGTCAGAGTTGTTTTTATATCAAAAAAATGTGACTTTAAAATCTTTTGTGATAATTTTGACTTTTTGTTAAAACTATGACTTTAACTCATAATTTCAACTTTTTATGTCATAATCATTTGTCATAATTTAAACTTTTAATGTCATAATTTCAGCTTTTTATTTCATAATTCCGAATGTTTGTCTCTTAATTTCAACTTTAAAAACAGCAAAATTAAACAGAAGAATGCAAAATAAAAAAGATCAAACAGCAAAACATTGGCTTAGCAATGTCAAAGTCATGCGTTCAATTTGCCACAGTTAAATAGGCTATGAGGGCTACAAAAGCAACCAATACGACACAAAGCAAATTCCGTCTATTAAAGTTTCTCATTCAACCTCAATGAACACAAATGTGGCATACACACAGATGTTCTGATGTGCCTAATTTCAAACATCCCTCATTACGAAATGCATGTTTTCCATTACACAGTACCAGTGCTGGATAAACAATCATCTAAAGTGCTTGAACATACTTTGATGCCAAAACCTCTTAGCCATCTTGAATAGGATGGTCGGATGATTTAAATTGCTGTAATGAATATGAATTGTTTGTTAACATCTGTCATTTATGGCAGGGTTGATATGGTTACATTAACATACCCTGGGAAACAACAATCTATGATTCACCTTTGACTTTTAAAATGATGTTTTCATTACAGACATTAAGCTTAACTTAGTCTGTCCTGTAAGAGGGATGTTTATCATAGTGGCGATTTTCCATTGACTTTTATTATTGTATTGCTTTTTTGGGGTTATACAGAGGAAAACCTTTTCATTTTACAACGTAATTGCCAACTGATTAGCGACAAACAACCAATTATAAACTGAGCAGCACTTTCCACATTAAAGTCTGTGTAAAGCAATATTAAATATGTGCTCTGAGTTTGTCACACCACAGAAAAATGTCTTAGTAACGACCCAGCCAAATTTGAATGATAAAAAACGGCAAGTAAATAAAAAAAGTTGAAAAAAATAAGCAGTGTTCTCTGCTCTCAAACGTTGGGGGCGTGTCCACCGTCAGCACTGAAACCACGCCCACTCGCGGGAAAGCTGCCGCCTCTCTCAACTGTCAAAGACCGCTACAACCTGAATGGATGACCGAGCTGTTTTGTAAATCATCGCAACTAGGTAATATTCATTTACGTAATAAAGGCATAGCTAGCTAGCAAACTGTAGGCTGTAGTAACTAACGTTAATGACAGTAACTCGCGATTTAGCGGGCTAACCGCTGGTGCTAATGTTCTAGTTATTATCCACCTTTTTCTTTAACGCTGTATTTAAGTAAGCTTATGGGTGAAACTTCCGGTTTATTAGCCGTTATAGGGAAATTATGAGAAGAATAACGACGTGCAGTGAACGGTAAAACTGTTTTACAAACCGATGTGTTCATAATTAAAATAATACATTAAAATAATATGGTAAGACACACCAATTTGCAAACTTTTAATATGAAACAAAACAAAAACAAAAAATATGAAAAAAAAATATATATGAAAAAAAAACCAAAACAAAACAGTTATGGTCTGAAACAAGCTAGAAAAGATGTTATTTAAACATGTTTAAACTGAAATGTTAGACTGAACAGTGTAAAACATGGAAAAAGATAACACAAGATTTAGGATGACACAGGGTTGACCATTCAAAGTGTGAAAAGCCTACAAAGTGGACAAAATCTGGCCAACATTCACAATCCTTCCCACATATAGGCAAGTTGATAGAAATGAATACTGTGCAAAGAGTTGCTTGCCATTTAAATTCCTTCCGTGTGGAGAAATACTCGAGTCTTGTTTAACAATACAGCAGCACACTGTTTTGTGCAAATATTTTAATGAGCGGCTGAAAAGCTTTATTGGGTGCACCCTGGTTGAAACCCAATTATTTTCCCAGCATTTTAAATGAACCACAGTTACCATCAGGTCAATTAACTTTTGCATTTTTAGCTGAAACAAGCATCCAAGTATTCTGAACTACTAATCAGACTATAGGCGTCACTTACAGAAGCTTAAAATATATATTATATATATATATATATATACCTTAAAGAAACCACTTATAAAGTCTTGCATTTTTTACATTTTTATTTTGTATCTGCAAAAACTTCAGCTAACAATATGTTTCACAAAAGACAGTGTTTCTTTCATAACATCTGATCAGGAATGCCAACTATGTGTCATCTGTTTTATTTCTAGGTGGAAATGGCTGTTTCTAATTCCAGGCAAGACCATCGCTTCCTGTTTTTGGCATGCACTCAGTCAGTGGATATAAGGTGTGTTACATTGATAGCCTAAGGCTCATCCAGTAGACCAGACATCCTGACACGCTTATAAAATGCAACCTAGACTCTAAAGTTGCTGTATTATCCCTAATTTGTAATGCCATGAGCCTGAGAAACCCCACACAGTTAAACTTTTGAATTATGCAATGACATCTGGTTATATTTGACCATGTATGAAGTCAGCGACAACAGCAAAAGGGATATTAATATGAGTTTTTTTTGTCAGCACGATATAAATTATGCATCGGTATGCTGCTGACAAACACGAGAGACAAAAGCGTAATGTTTTCAGCTGTAATCTTCTCCTCTGTTCAACAAAAACACAAATTTGAAGGCACACACATACAATTACTATAATGTCAAATCCTGAATTATGCTTTGATTCTGTCAAGAAAGTTGAAAGCCCCTAAATCAGACCTTCTCAAAAAGACAGATCCATCCATTTTCTACATCTGGAAGGAATAAATATTTATAGCTCACAGCTAATTCACCATCAATAGGATTAACGTGATCCCCAATAAAGATAGTTATTGCTCATGCAGCCTGCAGGGCGGCAGAAAGGCCCATGCCGGAATGATGTGAGGTTTGGAGATGAAGGTCTGCTCTCTTTTATGACCTGGAGGGCAGCCAGCTGCTGTAGTGAGTGTCAGAGAGGAGAATGAAAGCTTGAAGAGATATATGTAGGATATGAGAACGGGGGAGGAAAATTAATAAAGAGCAGATATATAGAAATCAAAGACGGAAAATTAAACTCATGCGAAAGATGAGTGGGTTCAAAAAAGTAGGAAATAATGAGTGTATAAGCATAGGCTAACACTATGTCTAAACCACAAAAGCTTTCTAGACACACCTACTCATTATGTATTATTAAAAACATAAAATGTAAAACCATTAAAAATTAAATTAAATTAAAAAATTGTTCAATAGTAAAGCCATCTTTGCATCTTTGATACACATACTAATTTTGTATAATTAAAAACAAAAAGTTAAATTAAATAGTTAAATTGTAAATCCTTGTTTTTTGTTAAGATACACAAACTTATTTTGTATTATTAAAAACACAAAATGTAAAAATTAAATTAAATTAAAGTAAAGTATAAATCCATCTTAGCATTTTTGTTTTTCATTAAGATACACAAACATATTTTATATTATTAAAAACACAAAATGTAAAAATTTAATTAAATTAAATAATTAAATTAAATTAAACATACTGGCAATGTTTGGCACTAAAAACACAAAATTAAATTAAATTAAATTCTAAATCCATTTTTGCATCTTTGTTTTTTGTTAAAATACACAAACTTATTTTATATAAAACACAATTAAATTACATTAAATTAAATAAAACATAGTGGCAGTGTTTGGCAATAAAACTAAATTAAATTAAATTAAATTAAATTAAAATAATTTAATTAAATGAAATACTTAAATTTTAAATCCATCTTTGCATTATTGTTTTTTGTTAAGGTACAAATACTTATTTTGTATCAATAAAATTAAATAAAATAACTAAAGTAAAGTAAACTAAACATTTCTTTAAAAACATTTTTTAATACAAAAATTAAATTAAATTATTAAAATTATTATTAATTATATATATATATATATAATTATTATTTAATTAAACATATTGGCAATGATTATTTGTATGTTAGTTAGTAGCTAGTTTACTTTGAATATATCTTTATATCGACATGCTGTCACCCTGCATAACATTTCCATAACCAACAATTTTTCTCTTTCTTGTAATGACGGAACATAGCGCGTATAAATTACATTTTAACAGATTTAGTGTTTATGTGTGTGTATAAGGTGGAATTGTTTTTTCATTCATTCAGTCATTCAAGTACAACAGCTGAAGGTAACTATAAAGACCTAGTTAAGTTCAAAAGAACCTAGAAAATGCAAAGGCTCTTGCTGGAAATTTACACATATTGTAAACAGCTTTTACGTGACTACAATAAAACTTTGCCTTGTAACCATAAAACCAAAGCCTTTTGTGTCATGGTATGTGGCTTTTAAATACATTTTTTCCATCAGAACAATACAGTACTTTCCCTTTCTGCTGGCATGACTCTTTATTTATCATCTTATGAATTAACATGCCCATTAAGCTCTGATGTAGCCTTTAATGCCCATTAATCTCTGATGTAGCCTGTATGGTGGAAAAACATAATAAAATGATTGTCTTTCTTTGTGAACAACAGTTTTATTGACTTCACAACAAAGATATGGAAACACAGTACACACACAGAATTTAATTCTGATTAATGAGATTAATGAGTGTTCATATTTGCCTTGAAAGTTTTATATGTAGCTAATGAGAACAAAATGTATATAAATGATTATAAATTGGGCACATAACAGGCTAAATCGACAAAGACGCACAAAAACATTCAGGCATATGATGACACCACTTGGGGGATTTCTGTCGATTGTGCATGGTGAAACTCATGGTTAAAAGAAGAGTTCGCCCAAAAATGAAAAGTGATCCAACATGTAGATGAGTTTGTTTCTTCATTGCAACAGATTTAGAGAAATTTAGCATTTCATTACTTGCTCACCAATGGATCCTCTGTAGTGAATGGGTGCCGACAGGACAGGACAGAAATATGTACGGATTAAGCACTGTTTACAAGAAAAACAGTTCAAAACAAGTATGATGGTGGATTATGGTGATGATTTTATCAGCTGTTTGGACTATTCTGACGGATTATGTCAAAGTAGGCTGAGGATTATTCATCATATATCAGTCAAGTTCATTTTCAAATAGTTTGTGTCTCAACTCAAGGCAGAAACTCTGGGAAAGTTCACGTAATAATACTTTTCAAAATACACTGCCTTCTCTTTTAAATGCACAAATGTCAGTAGTTTTATGTACAGAATTTATGATTTCAGTAACCACCAGGCAGAAGCATTCTTCTAATGTAACAGTGCTGTATTTCCTCATGTCACAATATACATCTACAGGAGTCTACATATATATTTTTGTATGTATTTCAATTTTCCTTAAATGAAACATCAAAGGCACCCATAAGACAGAACTACTCCAGTTCAAAACCAGGAGGAAAAAGCATATAGAGTAACATCTCTCACCCCATTAAGGAGACCAGGTCTTGGTGCTGCTATATATGTAGAGACAGTTTCTGGAATTCTCCATCTGGCTGGATCACATTAACTTTGTTCTCCAGTCCCAGTGAATCTGGCCTGACTCACACATACACCCACCTGCAGAATTACCAAATAAAAGACCCCAAAAATAAATTGTGCTTTGAGAATAAGAAATATATTGCAAACGTTTCAGTAAATTAATACATATTTTTCTTACAAATTCGTAAATCCATTAAATCAGTGTCGTTTTTTGCCCTTTTCTTATCTTTTTGTTTTACAGGATGTTTCCTTCAGATACAGGACGTTCAGTGCCATGAATCACAACGATCATGTCTGGTACAGAGAACAAACTGTAATCAAGATCACTTGTTTGATGTTGGTAGGGAACTGCACTAGTGTTGCATTCCACTGTGAGGCAGTAGAGAGCTCTTTTTCGATCCGTTCAATGATTCAGATTCAGGCCAGTGGATCACAGTCAGTCATCTGTGCTTTTGGGAAGCTGGAACAACGCTGCGCGTACAGAAGCGGTACACTTCTATTACCAAAGTGACCTGCGCGTTTTATCTATTTTTTAGCTTTAGCTTGAAAGGACTGTCATGTCTTAACACAGTAAGGATCATAGTTCGCTCTTCATATGAATGCGGAAAAACAACAATGTTGAGGGAATAAAACGCGTGCCATTTAGACAGGTGCATCCCAGATCACCACCATCGTTAGAAAAGTTTTCTCACTGTGAAAATGGATTACCAGCTGCTGGATTTCTTGCAACTTGTCATGCAAACTTTGTTTCCAAACAGACATTGAAGGAGCTCTTTCCAAACTGAACTGACCATGCATTGGGACATGATGGTTTGTCTGTTCTAACTATGGATAACTAACCTGCTTTTACAATCCAGACTGCTAAACATGAAAACTCTTTGGAGTGGTCAGTTTGTGATGGTGATACTGAAGTGCTCAGTGATCTTATTTCCTGGATTCCTGCAGGGCTTCACAGGTAAGTGATGGAAAGCATCTATCTTGTCTGCCTGTCTGTCTATCTGTCTGTCTGTCTGTCTATGTATCTGTCTGTCTATCTATCTAACTGTCTGTCTGTCTACCTGTCTGTCTGTCTGTCTATGTATCTGTCTGTCTATCTATCTAACTGTCTGTCTGTCTACCTGTCTGTCTGTCTGTCTATGTATCTGTCTGTCTATCTATCTAACTGTCTGTCTGTCCACCTATCTGTCTGTCTGTCTATCCTATCTATCTGTCTGTCTGTCTATCTATCTATCTAAGTGTCTGTCTGTCTGTCTACCTATCTGTCTGTCTGTCTATCCTATCTATCTGTCTGTCTGTGTATCTATGTATCTATCTATATGTCTGTCTGTCTATCTGTTTGTCTGTCTGTGTATCTATATGTCTGTCTGTCTATCTGTTTGTCTGTCTGTGTATCTGTTTGTCTGTCTATCTATCTATCTATCTAACTGTCTCTGTCTATCTATCTATCTGTCTGTCTGTCCATCTATCTGTTTGTCTGTCTGTCTATCTATCCTATCTATCTGTCCATCTGTCTGTCTATCTATCTATCTAACTGTCTGTCTGTGTACCTATCTGTCTGTCTATCTGTCTAACTGTCTGTCTGTTTGTTTGTCTGTCTATCTATCTATCTGTCTGTCTATTTATCCTATCTGACTGTCTGTCTGTCTGTCTATGTATCTGTCTGTCTATCTATCTATCAATCTATCTGTCTGTCTGTCTATCTGTTTGTCTATCTATCTATCTATATGTCTCTATCTCTGTCTATCTATCTGTCTATCTGTGTATCTATCTATCTATCTGTCTGTCTGTCTATCTATCTGTGTATCTGTCTGTCTGTCTATCTATCTATCTATCTATCTATATGTCTGTCTGTCTATCTGTTTGTCTGTCTGTGTATCTATCTATCTATCTATCTGTCTGTCTCTATCTCTGTGTATCTATCTATCTATCTGTCTGTCTGTCTATCTATCTACCTATCTATCTGTGTGTCTGTCTATCTATCTATCTATCTATATGTCTGTCTATCTGTGTATCTATCTATCTATCTGTTTGTCTGTCTATCTGTGTATCTATCTATCTATCTATATGTCTGTCTATCTGTGTATCTATCTATCTATCTGTGTATCTATCTATCTATCTATCTGTTTGTCTGTCTATCTGTGTATCTATCTATCTATCTATATGTCTGTCTATCTATCTTTCTATATTAGTATGATAAACTGTTACTAAATACTGATTTTGCCTGTTGTAAGAAGGAGCCATTAAAATAACCAGACTTTTCCTTGTAATAATAAAATTGTCAGGTGCATAAACTTAGTGTGAGTTTAAGATGTGTAATTCGTTTCAGATTTGGATAACAAGTTTTTTTTTCCAAAATCCATTTTCATATTCAAAATTTGTAATGTGTTCCTATTTACTTGTTTTTGTAATTCTTACATGATGTTAAAACGCTTGTTTTCATGTCATACAACTGTTGCAGTGCTGCAGTCTGTGCGGGAGAAGTGACACAGTTTTTGGTTTCTGTGAATGCCCTGCTGTGAGGTTCATTAAAGGCTCAGGTTGTCAAACACTGTGCTGTGACATGCCAGAACCTGACTGTAGTGTTTACAGTAGTCCAGCATTCAAAAAACAGTGCATTTCAAATCATCAGTGTGAAAGTTTCTTTGGATTTGTTTATGAATGCGTATGCATGTTTCCTCTTCCACACAGAGTCCAGATGTGTTGGCCGTGCTTGCAGCCCTCCTATGGGTAACTTGGCCAGTGGCAGGAGCCTTTTCACGCTGACGAGCTGCTGCACTAATAGCTCTTCCTGCCTGCCAACCCAGCCACGCTGTCTAGCAGAACTCCATCCTCCTGCCCTCATGGCCGATGACCCGTTTATTCATCCAGATACCTGGTGGGGCTCAGCTGCGGCCACTGGAGAACAGGAAGAAATCCGTCTTGACTTGGAGACACGGTTCTGCATGAGTCACGTTGTGATGTTGTTCCGTTCCCCACGTCCCGCTGCTATGAGGATGGAGCGCTCGCAAGACTTTGGCCAGACCTGGGAGACACTAAAGCTGTTTGCCAGGAACTGCACTGAGATGTTTGGGCTTCCTGATGATGTCAGTCAACCAGGATCTCTCTGCACTTCCAGATATTCCAACGCGGCCCCGTGCAGCCGAGGAGAGGTAAGGAAGGAAATAAGGTCTCTTAAGCACCACACAACATCTTTATTTTTTTGTAAACTGCATTTTTAGATGTATTATTCCTGTAAACATGATTATTCATAATTATTTGTTTCTGTTTGTGTTCTAGATCATATTCCGGTCCATAGGATTGGGAAGTGGGATTGTTGATCCCTACAGTTCTGAGGCGCTGTCCCGTCTGACAGTGACTAACTTACGGATACAACTCTTAAAATCTCAACAGTGTCCCATCTCAAAGAGCCAGCGGAGTGTCCCAGAGCAGTCAAACCTGCCCTTTTTACCCACAACTCACAGCAGGCCGCTGACTGTTCCGACGCCAAGTTCTGATCCTCTGGATTCAACCCCATTTGCTGTGTACTCTCTTCTGGCTAAAGGGACGTGTTTGTGTCATGGCCACGCTGAACATTGCCTTCCTGAAAATGAAGGACAAGACAGCCTGCAACCCAGTAATGTGGTAAGAGTATCCATTTTGTAAGTGATTTTTGGGACATTGCAGCCACCTGTAAGTGACAGAATGAATGAATGTGTGAAGTAATGAGTTTCCTCTTCTACATACTTGAGGTTGTATGCGAACTCACCCAGTATTCAGGAGAATAGGAAGTGGGCTGTTATATGTATTTTTATGAGGCTTTGTCAGGCCTGAATGGGCAGCAACTGAAAATGAATCATTCCTCTGGAGTGCAGGTGTCTGGGAAGTGTGTGTGTACCCACCACACAGCGGGCGAGCACTGCGAGAGGTGTGCCCCACTCTACAACGACCAGCCCTGGAGAGCAGCCAACGGAAGCAGCGGTGCGAGCAACCCATGCCAGAGTGAGTGCATTTAGTGTGTGGGTTGATTCAGCCTTAAAGTGATAGTTCACCCAGAAATGAAAATTACCCCCTGATTTACTCACCCTCAATCCATCCTAGGTGTATATGACCTTCGTTTTTCAGACAAATACAATCAGAGTTATATTACAAATGTCCTGGCTCTTCCAAGCTTTATAATGGCAGTGAATGGCTGTTGAGATTTTGAAGTCCAATAAAGTGCATAAAGTCATCATAATAAGTACTCCACATGGCTCCAGGGGGTTAATAAAGGCCTTGTGAAGTGAATCAATGCGTTTGTGTAAGAAAAATATCCATATTTAAAACTTCATAAACAGTAGTCTCTTCTGCGAATTGTCGTATGTGCATTTGTAGGCGGATGACGTAGGCAAGAGATAAAGGTTTATGAAGTTTTAAATATGTGACCCTGGAACACAAAACCAGTCTTAGGGTCAATTTTTCGTCATCATTTTGTCATCTTTCATCATCTGAAAGCTAAATAAATAAGCTTTCCATTGATGTATGGCTTGTTGGGATAGGATAATATTTGGCTGAGATACAACTATCCGAAAATCTGGAATCTTAGGGTGCAAAAAAAAATTAAAAATTGAGAAAATCGCCTTTAAAGTTGTCCAAATGAAGTTCTTTGCAATCCATATTGCTATTCAAAAATTAAGTTTTGACATATTTACAGTAGAAAATTTACAAAATATCTTCATGGAACATGATCTTTACTTAATATCCTAATGATTTTTGACATAAAAGAAAAATCAATCATTTTGACCCATACAATGTATTCTTGGCTATTGTTACAAATATACCTGTGCAACTTAAGACTTAAGATATGGATATTTTTCTTACACAAACACATCGATTCACTTCAGAAGCCCTTTAATAACCCCCAGAGGTGCCGTCTGAAGCACTTTTTATGATGGATGAATGCACTTTATTGGACTTCAAAATCTCAACAGCCATTCACTGCCATTATAAAGCTTAGAAGAGCCAAGACATTTTTTTATATAACTCAGATTGTAAGATGAAAGTCATACACACCTAGGATGGATTGAGGGTGAGTAAATCATGGAGTAATTTTCATTTTTGGGTGAACTATCCCTTTAAATTACTTTAATCCTTGTTAATCCTTAAAAAATGAAATTGCTCTAGTTTATCATGTCATAATAAGTGGAACTTTCTAATGCAGGAGAAATCCAAGGCATATCTAAGAACCACAAAAATGAAAATAGTGTCATTTACTCACCCTCAAACTGATCCTCAAGTTGAAGATAAAATATTTTGAAAAAAGTGGCTACCAAACAATTGCTGGTCCCCATTGACTTCCATAGTATGAAAAAAACTATATATATATATATATATATATATATATATATATATATATATATTATCAATTGAACAGACCTTCAATTGATAATAGAAATGTCAAGAATTACTTCTTAGGTTCTTGGATGATTCATCCCTAACTTTTCCTTTGTGTTTTCTTTTTTTGTTGCTAAAGAGTGTGAATGTCACGGCCACGCAGAGAGCTGCCACTTTTCCCAGCGAGTGTGGTTGTCCACAGGGGGCAGTAGCGGGGGCGTCTGCGACAACTGCCAGCATAACACTGTGGGCCGCCGGTGCCAGCGCTGTCGCCCTGGATACCACCGCCACCCTGCCAGACCCCTCAACTCCCCGCATGCTTGCACACGTAAGAAAAGGACAACGAGATCTCAAAGGGCTCTGCCCTTCAATAATTATTCCTAACTGCACATACATTTTCTTACTTTATTAAAGCACATTTGTAGTCTTACTGTGAATCATTTATGGATACAGATCATTATTTTTCTCTCTAAAATATGTGACCCTGGAACAAAAATGGGTGTGTTTGTAGCAGTAGCCAACAATACATTGTATGGGTCAAAATTATCGATTTTTCTTTTATGCAAAAAATCATTAGGATATTAAGTAATGATCATGAAAATGTTTGTAAATTTTCTACCATAAATATATCAAAACTTAATTTTTAATTAGAAATATGCATTGCTAAGAACTTCATTTGGACACCTTTAAAGGGTATTTTCTCAATGTTTTGATTTTTTTGCACCCTCAGATTCCAGATTTTCAAATAGTTGTATCTCAGCCAAATATTGTTCTATCCTAACCATACATCAATGGAAAGCTTATTTTTTCAGCTTTCAGGTGATGTATTTTCAGATTTTGTGGTCCAGGGTCACAAATAACTGGCTCCTCCTCTAAAATGACTTTTGGGTCACTGTTTTCACCCAGTGGATGATGCAATATGAAAAATAGGAAAAATATATTTTACAAATTTGAGAAAAAATATGAATCTATTCATATTTTTATATATAAAACTATTAAGAATGATGGAAATTACAAAAATAGCAGGATGCATATCTTATTTTAAAATTGTAGGTGCAACTGGACTGTTACTGGTCAAGCATTTAAAGGTAGTTAAAATGACTTAAATTTCATCTGGTGGATGATACAATATGAAAAATAGGAAAAATGTCTTTTAAGATAGAAAATTTGAGAAGAAAATAGGGAAAAAACCACCTGTCAATATCTTAGCAACCACTCAAAACTCTTTGCTTTTTTGTATCAAAATAGTTAACATTGTCATCATTTACAGTCTTTTATTGCCTCCTACTGGTGGCAGTGTCACACGATCCACTAAAGTAACTCAAAAGCAGTATGAGGAGCTAATGAACCCATGACCAAAGATTTTTTCCTTGGCAGGATGCTGGTGTGACCCAGTTGGTTCGGTGCCAGTGCATTCCGGCGACGGGACACCATGGTGCCATCCTAGAAGTGGACAGTGCCACTGTAAACCTGGTGTGGGCGGCACCACCTGCAGCCACTGTCTGGCAGGGTACTGGGGTTTTGGAGAGGAGGGCTGCAAATCTTGTGTGTGCCCTTCAACCTGCGATCCCATCATGGGTCATTGCCTAGACAGGTCAGACTACATTCTTTCTAATTTTTTTCTAAACATTGAGCATTGAGAATTTCAAATGCAAATATCTGTTTTTAATGACTTAAGTCAGTTTTAACTGCATACCTGTTGGGTATGTTGAAATACCATTGATTTTTGTTGTCGTATCATTTTCCTTTAACAGCAAAGGCAGTGTCAAGCTTTACAATGTACCAATTGGTGGGAAAATTCCTGAACTGTCCCACTTTAAACCTCAGGAGGACGAGAGGGTGTGGCCTAAAGAACTGGCCGTCTCTGCACTGTACTATACAGGTGAGCTGACTACAGTAACAAAACATTCCACACTAACAACAGCTATTGTGAAACGTGGGAAACCACAGCAGGAAATGTGACTTTAGGATGTGGCTTCGCAGAAATGTGGCTTTTGATGTGGTTCCTTCAAATGTAAGGCTGAGCTGATTATGAATAATGTATAATGTAAATGGGTGGATCTCATAAACCTATCTAGAAGATGTCCAGGTCATATTTCATTCAAAAATCAAAAGTGAACAATAAAAAAATATTAATATTTTACTTAAGAAAATTTTTACTTTTGTGTATGATTAACTACCATTCAAAAGGTCAGTAAGATTTTTTTTTTAAATGATTTTGAAGGAAGTCTCTTATACTTACCAAGACTGCATTTAAAAAAATGTTATTGTGAATTTAAATTAAATGTTTTCTGTTTTTATATATTATAAAATGTAATTTACTCCTGTGATGCAAAGCTGAATTTTCAGCAGTCATGTGATCCTTCAGAAATGATTCTAATATGCTGATTTGCTGCTCAAGAAACATTTTTTTATTAATGCTGAAAACACTGAAAGTTCAACTTTGAATAGGAAGTTCAAAAGAACAGCATTTATTTGAAAAATAAATCTTTTGTAACATTATAAATGTCTTTACTATCACTTTTGATCAATTTAATGCATCCTTGCTAAATTAAATTTTTGAACTGTTGTGTATATATTATTTAAATTATATATTATTTAAATTTAAAAAGTATTCATGCATCATGGAAGTATATGTTGTACTGCCACTAATGTATTATTTAAATAAATAAATTAAAAAAACACATTGTGTTATAGTCATTGTCTTTACTGTAACACAGCGTTAAGCATTAATGCGTTATTTTTATCATTAAAAATTTCTGTGACCAGGATGTGTTTTTGTGAGATTAAATATGTTAACATTTTTTTTATGTTAACATTTTTCTTGTGAATTTTTTACAGGGAAGTGCAGCTGTAAAGAAAAGAAGCTGAAAAGCGTGTCAGACCTTTGCAAGATGAAACACGCATATGGTGAGGCTTTTTAGTGTCTTTGAATCATTTAATTTAAGGCCCACAAAGGTAGTAAGGACATTGTTAAAATAGTCCATGTGACATCAGTGGTTCGACTGCAATTTCATGAACTTTATTCAAAAATTTCTTCTTTATTTAACTATTTTAACAGTGTCCTTACTATCTTTCTGGGCCTTGAACATTGTAGTTGCGCTGCTGTCTATGCAAGGTCAAGAAAGCTCTTGGATTTCATCAAAAATTTCTTAATTTGTGCTCCAAAGATGAGCGAAGGTCTTACGGGTTTGGAACGACATGAGGGTGACTAATTAATGAATGAATTTTCATTTTTGGGTAAACTATCCCTTTAAATCTAATGGTACAATTGTCTGTTTGTGGTGTGTGTAGTGATCAAAGCCAGCGTGCTGTCAGCTCACGATAAAGGCACACACGCAGTTGTCCTGGTGAAAGTACGGAAGGTGTTTCGCTCTGGAAAACTGCCCCTTTCCCAGGGCACACACAGTCTCTACCCACTCTCCTGGACCAGCCGTGGCTGCACCTGTCCCATTCTCAACCCAGGTACAACACTCAACACCTATTCAGGTCACAGCTTTGATTCAATCAAGTCTGCTTTTACAGTAGTACCTTTTTGGTCTCCATCTATAGGTGGGAACTACCTACTGGCGGGTCCTGAAGAAGTAAACTCAGGACGGCTACTGGTCACCATGCAGAGTCTAGTAGTCCCCTGGACCCCCATCCTGGGCTTTCAGGTCACAGAAGCACTGCATCAGGGCTGCCTATGAGCACGACTTTACCCAAATGTACAGTAGCACAACACTTGAAAGCCCTCACTTGAAATGATGCCATTGTACCAAAGCAGGCAGCTGGATCCTAAATGGACCATGACCGCCGGATGAAACTGAAATAGAATGTGGGTAATTACCAGAAACAGGATTCATGAAGTAGTTGCATGGCAACGTGCACTGAATGGTCACTTAAAAGAACTGTAATTGTCATACAGTGCAACTTAAAGGGATAGTTGACCCAAAAATGAAAATTCTGTCAGTAATTACTTACCCTTATATCGTTCCAAACCCATCAGACCTTTGTTCATTTTGGAAGAGAAATTAAGATATTTGTGGTTCTGTCTGACCCTGCATAGACAGCAAAGGTTCTATCATGTTCACGGTTCAGAAAGGTACCAGAAACTTGGGGTGTGCGATATGTTTTAACGATGTTCAATTTGACATTATCGAGTATTTTGCAAAAACCATTCAAAACACATACCGAGTGCATTACGTTAAGTCTAGACTAGTGCCTGTAACGTTATGCATTAACAGTGCGTTCTTTCACTGCATGATTTAATCTATTAAAATACATTTAGAATGATCACAAATTCAAGACATGGGAACAGAAAATGTATAGATTTATTCTACTTCATATAGTTAATCAAATCACACTAAGCGTAATCTCCGTTTTCTTCTCCAAAACTTACAATGATTGCAAAGGTGATATTGATTTTTACAACAGTTCAAGAGACAAGAATTAATATACTTACGTTTTTTAGACACCATATTGCCCGTTTTTGCTCTATTTCGCCAAAAAAAATCATTCCAAGCTCAACCACAGTACTGTTTTGCGTCTCTGAGCAAAATGACGGTGTTTCGTTCCTGAATGATTCAACCGTTAAAATGATTCGGTTCAGTCGCAATGACTCACTTATTGTGTGACCTTCTGCCGCCTACTGGCGGTCTTAATTCCACATTTAAAGTATTTTTTATTATTGAAATAATTTCAAATATCAGTATTCAACATTTTATGTTCAAAACATCATAACATTATTTTATGCATTTGTAACCGCAGGTTAAATGCATTCATTACCTGCATTAAACAGTGTGTAAATACATCTAAATGCCACTTCAGATGCAGTTTCTGTATTTCCTCTGCATTGCAAAGACGAACTTTGTCGATACTGATTTAATTTGCTTGGTAACAGCCCAAATGTAAGAATCTAACTATAATATAAGATAATGCACACTTTTAGAAAAATTGCTTTTTAAAGGTTAAAATGCCCATAGTAAGTAAAAATCAATTTAAACTTATTGGAAAAGCTTAATTTCTATCAGTGTTCCACACACAATATGAGGAATACCAAAAAAAAATTAGGAGTCAGCTGTGATAGTCCTTAAGATACCAGCACAATAACACACTCAGCAAAATATAATTATCTTTATCGGTAAAATCCCAGAAAATATTGAGATATTATTTTTTGTCAGTATCGCACACCCCTACCAGGAACATTGACAAAATAGTCCATGTGACACCAGTGGTTCAACCGAGATTCTATGAAACTGCAAAAATACTTTTCGTGCCCAAACAACTAAAATGACTCCCAAGACGAACGAAGGTCTTGCAGATTTGGAACAACATGAGGGTGAGTAATTAATGACAGAATTTTAATTTTTGGGTGAACTATCCCTTTAAGCGAGGCTCTTCACAACTAACAGTTCATCTTGGTGGCTGTTGTCCTGTGGACATGACAGGACATGGATATGGCATTCTTAAGACTGATTTTGTACTCATTCGCTGTAGTCTTTAGATTATTGTCATCAAAAACTAGTTTCTTGAAGATACAAATGGACAAATGATAAACACAAGCCAGTGAATCCAAAGGACTGCAGGACATTTTTGAGATTCATTCACAGTTTTGTATTTTATTTGCTTCTTTTTTTTACTACACTTCAGTCATGTGTTTTTAAAAATGCATTTGAATATGTCACACAATTGAAAAATGAAAAACAAAAGGTATGGACTGACTGATTCAAAATCTTCCAGTGCTTATGCATGATTTGGACTCAATCTTTTATTAAAACCGCTTTCAGAAACAGACATATCACAGATGAAAAGATCACATTAAGGCTTTGAATGACAAATCAAACCCAAACAGACACTTTTTGATAAACAGATTAGGACACATCATTGATTGAATATACCAATAAGCCACATTAGCTTAAACATATTTCAGAGTTACAAAAAGGATTAGATGTCAGCGCAATGTTTTAACACCTTTTAATGTTAGCATGTGGAAAATGGATCAAGAAACAGCCCTCAATGTTAAGATACTTCAACTGAACAAAACCTACAAGTCTTTGGAACAACTTTCTTACTAAACAGAAGATCTGTTCGTTTATTGGTTAACACCAACAATTATGTATGTATCATCAGCTGACGGGTAAGGCTACTGGTTTACTCGCTCACACCCTCTAATGTTTGTACTTAGTGTGTAGCCTTGGGTTACATGCATTCAAAAACATTTCTTCTTCATGTTCTACAACAAAAACAGCACATGTTATTTGAGTATTTACTCAAAAAAATGCTTAGCTGTGAAGGTACAGTGCCAAATGGTCTTTGATCTGTTGTAGTACACAAGTCAAACAAGCTTAGCTTGGGTTGTGGAGCAAATAATAACCAGCAAATACAAAGCAGGATCATTCAAATGGTGTCTAACTCACCTGCCAATCATACAGATCCTCAAAACTCACTTTTGTAGGTCCCTCAAGTGCATGTTAATGTCATTTTAAATCGCAAAACCTGGCGAATAAGGGCTTCCCGAATCTCTGTGCATCATGCAGTCAGGTGGAGAGTATTGATACTGTCTCTTCATACTCGAAAATGGAGCCGTCTCTGTTGTGAGGTGTGGAGGGAATGAGCGGAAAAATAATATTAGCTAGCTGCTGGGTTTTCTGTGGCTGCTGGTGTGGAATCAGGAGAGGACGTAGGGAGAGAGTCAGTGGGTGCATTATCGGCCCCGCCAGAAGGGGCGCTGTCGTTGTCGTCTTCCTGAGGGTAGAGCTCAGGATATTTCTGCATACATTCCTGCATACTCCTAAAGTTTTCCACACAGTCGGAACCTTTTACCTCCTCTGTGCTATAGTGGAAACACGAAAAGGCTTCTTTGAACTGTTGTCCACAAGGGCCACTGGCCATACCGCCTAAACATGGGCAGTTCCAGTTTATGTCACCATTAGGGAGAATAAGACCTGTAGGATTAAATGAAATGGGTTTAAAATGAATATCCTGGAAGAAAAAAATAAGCATTTCTGGTTACGATGCCAAATTGTAATTCTTTATTCAAGGATTAATATTTTGGATTAGTAGATCTGTTTAAAAACTTACCGTGATCTTCATACGGATCATTTGGGTCATCTTCGATGAGCTCAGCATTACTGGGTGCTTCATGATCCTCCTTGGTGACAAATATGATGCGATCTTTACCTAGTGAGAGACAAGAAAGAAGTTATATACAGTGTTATGAAATAGTTTTAGGGGGAAAATCAAACAATCAGCCGCTGAAAATCAAAGTTATTAGACTACCAGTCAGTTTTTGAGCAGTAAGAAGTCTCTTCTGCTTACCAGGCCTGCATTTTTATTTTCCATCCAAAGTAACAGTAAAATTTTGGAATATTTTTACTGTTTAAAGTAACTTTTCTATTTGAATATATTTTAAAATGTAATTTATTCCTGTGATTTCAAAACATTTTAGCTTCATTACTCCAGTCACATGATCCTTCAGAAAGCATTCTAACATTCGCTGTTAAAAAAAACATTATTATTATTATTACGTAAAAAAAAAAAAAAAAGTGTAGAATTTTTTCAGGTTTCTTTGATGAATAGAAAGTTAAAAAAAACAGCATTTATCTGAAATAAAAATCTTTTGTTTTGTAACATTAAAAATGTCTTTATTATCACTTTTGATCAATTTAAAGCATCCTTGCTAAATAAAAGTACAATTATTTTTTCATTTCTTCCCCCCTTATTTAAAAAAAAATTCTAATGAATTCTAAATTATATTTTTAATACATTATACTGACTCCAAGCTTTTGAATAGTATAGTTTTTAATATTACAAAAGCTTTTTAGCTCAGATATATACTGATCTTTGGATGTTTCTTTTTATAAAAGAATCCTGAAAAATATGTACTAAGCTGTTTTAAATATTGATAATAATAATAATAATAATAATAATAATAATAATAATGTTTCTTGAACAGCAAATCAGGATTTTAGAATGATTTCTGAAGGATCATGTGACACTATAGACTTAAGTAATGAAGCAAAATATTTAGCTTTGATCACAGGAATAAATTACATTTCAAAATATTAAAATAGAAAGCAGTTATTTTAAATAGGAAAAATATCAGGCTTGGTGTGCAGAAGATATAGTATATATATATATATATATATATATATATATATATATATATATATATATATATATATATATATATATATATATATATATATATATACATACTATAAAACCATCCACAAACAGTTAAAAATTAAATAAAAAAAGTTTTGTTTAAATACATAGTCTGTAGGCAAGAAATAAATGTCTTTTTGCATTCGATTTAAATAAATCTAACATTCTAACAACTGCACTGTTGTGTGTTTAGGTTCATATTATATTCTAATATTTCCATAACTCATTATGTGCTCATAATGAGAAAATTAAGCATGGGTGGAGTTTAGGTTATGAACTCTCCAGGTTATGACCTTGCAGGCACCTGCTACATGTAGGGTGACACAACATGGGTATAATGGCTGAATGACTATATCAAAATAATAAATCAGATAACGTTATATGGCTCATGGGATACATTGTTTTACAGCAGAAACGTATGTTTTATTAAACGCTTGCTGACTCTTGTTAACTCGCATTTTCATCAGTAATTCCATCATTAATTTCGTAATTCATCACCAAACTCACTACACACCTACAGTATAAAATAATACACCACGACACACTTGACCACATCTGAAAAGATTATCTGCAGCTCATTAATATTAAATAATTCACTGATATTATCAAGCATGGCTGGTCAGAGTGACTTTTAAGGGCATGAGCGTTAGCTGCACCGCTAAACGACAGTGAAAGATGGCTATAAAATAAGTTTAAACGGTCCGATTTAGTTTAGTCATACCTTCCTGCTTGCAGTACGACATGTCTGCTGCCAGATCCGACTGATCGCCTTTTATCCGGTCAATGAAGCTCAAACACCGGTACAATGATCAATCCACACGCCTGTTACATCAACTCCAGCATGGAGGCAACTACAGTAACCACGTGACGTCACAGCCGCATTGCATTAAAATAAAAGTCACCCATGACATTTCAAAATAAAAGTAAACCGCGCAAGTGGTTCGTTTAGATTTGCTACTTTTCAAATGTATACGTAGAAATTCAAATTTATGCATACAGATTATATAGTTTTATCCTTTTTCAAGACCCAGACGTCAGTCTTAAACTATGAAAGTCAATCTAAAAAGAATTATTTCATTTCTAAAACTAGGAATCCAGGCAAAGAATGAAGTAAACACAAACGGCAATGTTACATTTTATGAAAATGATTTATATTTATTTCTAAAAAATGACTGCCACTCAGTTTTGTTGTGGCAAAATTTTTACCACAGTCTTTTTTAACTCCTGAAGTTAGTTATTTGGTAACTGTATACCACTGTAACCACATCTGCATATCTGAGACATATGATGTATGAAGAGTACGAAGGAAAATCAAGGTAAATATCACGTATCAGCAGGATTTTTTTTTTCTTCTCCTGTTTGTGAGTCATTTTCAGTCAAAATCGGGAAAAATTGTGTGCATTTAGGATAAATGTAGCAGTGTATCTGCTAGCTATGACATGGGCTTTAGCAAGACGAAGTTTTAGTCCAAAAATGTGGTGTTCGTGATTGATTTTTCATGACAGTCAGATGAAGAAATAAGATTAATGTGTATGATTTACAGGACATTTTTAGCAGATATTTTAAATATCATTGTAAGAGTGTGAAAAGGGCATTTATTTGTTCCAGTAAAGTAAAAAAAAAAAATATATATATATATATATATATTTGTCAAATAATTTTTGGGTTTAAGATAGCAACAGGAATAATAATAACAAATGTTATTTCATTATATTTTATTAAAATATTTTTGATTTAAAATTATTTAACAGACCTTCCTTCACAATTCAAACTTCTTATATTTTTAGATCATATTTATATTATGATTCAAGATATGAGATGATTCAACCATAGCGGTCCTCTGCTGCTTTTATTCCTGTCAAATTTTTTCAAAACAGGCCTGTGTACCAGCTGCCCAATCTCTCTTATGGGAATCTCAGTCCTGTGAGACTGAACAGTTGCAGCTATTTTACTGTCATGCCCTCAGACTTCACTGACAGCTTGTCAGGAAACAGCATGCAGGCTGTGTTTTACTAATTAACCAAAGCACCTGAGGTGAACTAGAGCCCTGTGCTTTTCTGCAGACAGCTATTTATCCACACACCTCATTACAGAAGACAGATATGGGGGAACACAAACAGAGCCTAATACTTTTATAGTTATTTGTGATATGTTGGGTTGTTGTGAGGTTTTATACTTGATTTGTTAAATGGTAAAAATCTACTAGGTTTTAAAAAATAGTTGAATTTATAAAAATGACCTTATTCAAAAGTTTACATACACTTTTTAATACTGCGTTCTAACCTGAATGATGCACAGCGGATTTTTTTTTTTTAATTTATTTATTTATTTTTTTTTTTAGTGATAGTTGTTCAAGAGTCCCTTGTTTGTTCAGAAAAAATCCTTCAGGTCACACAAATTCTGTGTATTTTCAGCATTTTTATGTATTTGAACCTTTTCCAGCAATGACTGTATGATTTTAAGATCCACTGAGGACAATTGAGGGACTCATATGCAACTATTACAGAAGGTTCAAACGCTCACTGATGGTTCAGAAGGAAAAAAAATGTAACTTATTTTCTCTTCTAGGAAACATGTATCTTCTGTAGCTTCTGAAGGGTTATACTAAATGGAAAAAATATTTAGGCAGAATAAGAAAAATGTACACATCTTCATTCTGCTTCAAAAGTTACAACCCCAGCTCTTAATGCATTGTTTTTCCTTCTGAAGCATCAGTGAGCGTTTGAACCTTCTGTAATAGTTGCATATAAGTCCCTCAGTTGTCCTTAGTGTGAAAAGATGGATCTCAAAATCATACAGTCATTGTTGGAAAAGGTTCCAAGACACAAGAATCTTGAATTTGTGGGACCTGAATGATTTTTTTCTGAAGAACAGCGGGCAGTTTAACTGCTCAGGACAAATAAGGGAGTCATGAATAACTATCTCTAAACAATAAAAACACAGCTGTGGATTATTCATGTAACAACACAGTATTAAGAATCAAGCGTATGTAAACTTTTGAACAGGATCATTTTTATAAATTCAACTGTTTTTTTTCTCTTGTGGACTATAAATGTCTTTTATGTCAAATATCTTATTCAGGTCAGTACTAAATAAAAACTAACATGCATTTTGTATGATCCCTCTTATTTTAGTAAAATAATTAACATTTTGCACATTCTGCAAGGTGTACGTAAACTTTTGACCTCATCTGTACATTCGGCATTAACTTACCACTAGGTGGCAGTATCTGCTGTTAATCATTGTTTCGCACCTTCTGACAGCGATAACAGAAACATCCGTTTTCTGTAGTTAATGTTATCAAAAATATAAGATGAATACAAGTAAAAAAGAAAAAAAGGAAAATATTTTCCATCCACTTCATACACCTCACCAGCCTCTACGTCTTTTTCGTCGTTTCCTCTGGCTGTCACCTAATGTCTTCTAGAGTTTGCCCTCTGATGGCAGCAGCCTGTATAGTGAAGGACCTGTTTACTTTTTTTCTGTGTTCAGCTTGTATCAGCTTATCTGATTTTGACATGGAGAGGTACTACATTAAATCTGCATGGGAAGGAAATTATGTCACACCTCTCACCTTCACTTATCATTGAGTGCTGCTGGAGTACATGGCGAACATCTAATTTTCTGTTAGATGTAGAACAAAATCGTATGGGTTTGGAAACAGCATCAGAACTATTGCTTTAAAATTATATTCTGAGCCTGTGTGGTCGGCTTAGCTGTAATTGAAAACTGTCTGGTCAAATACGGCGCTTTTAGGATATGATGAATATGAGAGATAATTATACCGTTCTAAAGCTAGAAATCCCTTGCTTTCGTTTACAAAACAGCTATATTGTGTGTATGTGTGTGTGTGTGTGTGTGTAAAATAAATAGGGCATTCTTGAATTTATTGAAGCTGTGTAGGCGGTCTGTTACTTCCTTGGAGCGGTTTTGCTCGTTGACTGGCTATCTTATGTAATTGCTTCTGTCTGTGTTGTTTTCGCTGGTTACACTATCTCTTTGTTATTTGCTACATGTGGGTGCAGAATCTCTATAGCTGTTAATTCTTAAAAACCGTTTCAGATCATGCAATATTAAATTCAGTCTAAAGTTAAAGAGAAGGCAGATTTTCACAGATTGGTGGGTGGCTGCCTGGCAATCTCACACTTTGCCTTCCTTCATACAGCCTGAGACGTTGCCTCATGCGTGCTCTGTTCCATTCTTCATGATCTGTCCAAAGCAGTGTAAACCAGGCCATTGTGGATGGACAATTGTTTTTGTCACAAGTGGGGAAAAATCCCCTACTGCTTTTGTATTGAGGAATATCGTACATGTTGGATGGATGCTCTGTTGTTTTGGAGAAATGCATTAAAATTCACCACGCTCTAAAAAATAAAAGTTCAAAAAGGTGTTTTTTACAGCAATGCCATGGAGGAACCATTTTTGGTTCCTGAAAATAATCTTTCAATGAACAGCTCTTAAAAGACCATTTTGTACAGAATGGTTTTCCACTATAAAGAACCTTTTGTCCAATGGGAAGGTTCTGCATGGAACCATCAATGCTGGTAAAGACTCTTAAAGGGATAGTTCACCCAAAAATGACAATTCTGTCATTAATTACTCACCCTCATGTTGTTCCAAACCTGTAAGACCTTCGTTCATTTTTGAAACACAAATTAAGATAATTTGATGAAATCCGAGAGCTTTCTGACCCTGAATAGACAGCAACGCAACTGACACGTACAAGGCCCAGAAAGGTTGTAAGGACATTGATAAAATAGTCCATGTGACATCAGTGGTTCAATCGTAATGTTACGATTGAAGCTACAAGGATAAGTTTTGTGCACAAAGAATACAAAAATAATGACTTTATTCAACAACACATTAGTACAAAGATTAGTAAAGCCCTGGAACCACAATAACACAACCTAGCAACCACCCAGGATGCCATAGCAACCACTTAGCAAAGCATTGGAACCACAACCACATAGCGAAGTCCTGGAACTACAATAGCAACATATAGCAACACCCTAGCAACCACCCAGGATACCATAGCAACCACATGGAAACACCCAAGCAACCACCCAGAACACCTTAGATAGCATATATATTAGTAAAGCCCTGGAACCACAATAATAACAACCTAGCAACCACCCAGGACACCATAGCAACCACATGGAAACACCCAAGCAACCACCCAGAGCACCATAGATACCACATGCATTAGTAAAGCACTGGAACTACAATAGCAACACCCTAGCAACCACCAAGGACATCATGGCAATCGCATAGATTAGGAAAGCCATGGAACTACAATAGCAACCACCCAGGACATCATAGCAACCACATGGCAACACCCTAACAACCAAAGACATTAGCAAACCCTAGCAACTATGCAGAACATCATAGCAATCACATACATTAGAAAAGCATGGAACAACAATAGCAACACCCTAGCAACCACATGGCAACACCCAAGCCTTTTTGTTTTCTTTGTGCACAAAACATATTCTCGTAGCTTTGTAACATTACGGTTGAACCACTGATGTCACATGGACTATTTTAATGATGTTCTTACTACCTTTCTGGGCCTTCTATCTATGCTCTCTTCTGTCTATGCAGGGTCAGAAAGCTCTTGGATTTTATAAAAAAAAATCTTAATTTGTGTTCTGAAGATGAATGAAGGTCATATGGGTTTGGAACAACATGAGGCTGAGTAATTAATGACAGAATTTTAATTTTTGGGTCAACTATCACTCAAATTTACTCAAACGTATCCACAGTGTATTTCAATGTTTAAACACTTTAACATAGCAAATAACCAGGGTCTACAAATGAGTGGGTTCTGTTTGACCTTTATTTTTATTCTCTTGCCTAATGAAATTTTACCATAATTATGAGGTCTCCTTTTCCTCAACCTTTACAAGAAAAATTAAATTGCTTGGGTCTGCCCTCAGATTAGTTTGGGCTCAGAAGCTTATCAATTTTCTTCACCTTTTTTCTATTTTAACACAACCCAGCACTTCGTTTCAGTTCTCAATACAGTTTCAGTAGTAGCAGTTTTTATGCTTAGGGGCTATTGAGGAATTTATTAAAAATGAACCTGAAACAAATAACTCAGAGAATCAGTGCTCCCCATGACCTGTATTTAATTCTCCCTCGTCTTGAAGCAGCATGGGGTCAGCTAATATTTTATAGATTATAGCAGAGTCGTAGCGCCTGTGGCGTTCTTTGTTCTTTTCTTTAGTCTGCACCCATAGTCTGAAAGAGAGAATGTCCTGTATATTATATGCTGTGACAAATCCAAATAATATCCAAGTGGCCGACATACAATACTAGCAGAGACTTTGAGCCATTATCCAGAGTTATTGATTGTGGTTTTGTGGCTTTACAGCAACTGTCTGTTCTCTGTGTATTTATGATAACTGGTTAAAACATTTTTCCACAACTGTCTGTCTGAGAATAAATTGTGGTGAGAGTCAATAAAATGCTTTTAAGCTGTACGCTTGATGTGATAAATGCAAGAACACATGATGTTTTTTGACATTTTTTCTATAGCACACATATCTGTCACATATCTATTATATTGAGACCTCTTTCATTGCTGACGTCATCATTTTCTCTGTGCTAAAACTGCATTGGGCAACTGATGACATCTTTGATTTAACAGGAAGACGTGTCTGTCAACCCGTTAAATCATTCACATCCTCTTTGATTTCACAGCTGCGTGAGCTTTGATAAAATCAGCATCACAGGTCAACTTCAGATAACCTTTCTCTCTTACTGGCAACGATTGTGAGTTTTGGTCCTGTTTATCGGTTCTGTATTTCTTAATTGTGCCATACATTTAGGCCAAGCTGGTTCATAATTCATGATTGGGGTTCAAATCTGTGCACTGCCTGAATAAAAACAGTAAAACAGTAAATAAAACAGGTGGTTGAATATTAGTCAGACACAGCTTTTACTCATTTATTATCAAGCAATGAATCAGTATTTGATGTTGATTTAAATATGAAAACATATGAATCAAAGTTACATGAGTTTTAGATCATGTCAAACTCATCAAATCTTGTGATGACTTGAGTGTCGCCAGGGCGTGTCTGTGCTGTTGTTGAAGTGTTCTGAGTGGTTGATAGGATATTATCATGTGGTTAGATTAGTGCTTTGGTAGTTACTATGGTGTTTTGGGGTAGACTGGGTGTTTACATCTTGATTTCAGGGCTTGCTATATGGTTGAGATTGTGGTTCTAGGGCTTTGCTGATTTCTGTGGTTTCTAGGGTGTTGCCATGTCCTTGCTATGATGTCCTGGGGGGTTGCTAATGTGTTGCTATTGTGGTTCAACCGCTTTGCTAATGTATGTTGTTGCTATGGTGTTTTGGGTGGTTGCTAAAGTGTTACCATGTGGTTGCTATGGTGTTCTGGGTGGTTGCTAGGGTGTTACTATGTGGTTGCTATGGTGTTGCTATTGTGGTACCACTGCTTTGCTAATGTATGTGATTGCTATGGTGTTCTGGGTGGTTGCTAAATTGGTAGGGTGTTTCTATGTGGTCACATTAGTGTTTTGGTTACTATGGTGATTTGGGGTAGATATTGGGTAGATTGGGTGTTTCCATGCTGATTTCAGGGTTTTGCTATGTGGTAGAGATTGTGGTTCTAGGGCTTTGCTAATGTCTGTGGTTGCTAGGGTGTTGCCATGTGGTTGCTATGATGTTGTGGATGGTTGCTACTTTTGCTATGTGGTTGCTATGGTGTTATGGCTGTTTTCTATGTTGTTTTAGGGTAAACAGGGTGTTTCCATTGTGATTTCAGGGCTTTGCTATGTAGTCGAGAGTGTGGTTCTAGGGCTTTGCTAATGTCTGTGGTTGCTAGGGTGTTACCATATGATTGCTATGGTGTCCTAGGTGGTTGTTAGGTTGTTGTTATTCTGGTTCCAGGACTTTGCTAATGTATGTGGTTGCTATGGTGTTCTGGGAGGTTGCTAGGGTGTTACTATTGTAGTTTCACAGCTTTGCAAATGTATGTGGTTGATGTGTTGTTTTGGATGGTTGCTATGGTGTTACCATGTGGTTGCTATGGTTTCCTGGGTGGTTGCTAGGTTGCTGCTATTGTGGTTTCAGGGCTTTGCTAATGTATGTGGTTGCTATGGTGTTCTGGGTGGTTGTTAGGGTGTTACTATTGTGATTCCAGGGCTTTGCTAATGCATGTGGTTACTGTGGTGCTCTGGGAGGTTGCTAGGGTGTTACCATGTGGTCGCTGTCTTGTCCTGAGTGGTTGCTCGGGTGTTGCTATTGTGGTTCCAGGGCTTTTGTAATGTATGTGGTTGCTATGGTGTTACCATGTGGTTGCTATGATGTCCTGGCTGGTTGCTAGGGTGTTGCTATTGTGGTTCCAGAGCTTTGCTAATGTTTGTGGTAGTTATGGTGTTCTGGGTGGTTGCTAGGGTTTTGCTATGTGGTTGCTATTGTAGTGGCTATGCGGTTGCTAGGTTGTTGCCATGTGGTTGCTATGGTGGTGGGTGGTGTTACAATGTGGCTGCTATGGTGTCTTGGGAGGCTGCTAGGGTTTTGCTATGTGGTTGCTATTGTAGTGGCTATGCGGTTGCTAGGTTGTTGCCATGTGGTTGCTATGGTGTCCTGGGTGGTTGCTAGGGTGTTGCTATGTAGTTGCTATTGTAGTTCCAGGACTTGGTTATGTGATTGTTATTGTGGTTCCAGGGCTTTGCTGTGTGGTTGCTACGGTGTTCTGCATGGTCACTAACTTTATATATTGTTGCTATGCGGTTGCTGTGGTGTTCTGGATGGTTACTATGGTCTTCTGGGTGGTTGGTAGGCATTTGCAATTGTGGGTTCTAGGGCTTTGATACAGTATGTGGTTTCTTTTGTGGTTCCAGGGCGTTGCTCATGTATGTATTTGGTGTTATAGGTGGTTGTTAGGCTGTTATGGGCGGTTGCCAGAAGTGGTTACTATGGTGTTCTTTATTATTCCAATGGAATTCCTGTGTGGTTGCATCTCTTTTCAGCAAAACAGAATGTTTTAGTTAACATTTATTTCTGTCACACAATTAATGCTGGATGACTTTAATATTAACATTAACATTAATAATTGATAATGGATATCACTGAAGTAAAAAGTGTGATCCAGACTTGAGAAACGGATCCAATAAAGTTCGAAGAACACTGTTAACATTGAGTTTCCTTATTAGACAGAAGAATGAGCTGAATTCTTAGTTTTCTTTCCCACTCCCACTTACAATCCAGACAGCCATCTTTCCAAGACAAAGAGGACCGCTGAGCTCATCAATCTTAGTGCTAGTGCAGTTCTCCACTAATCTGAGACCCATCTGATTCGTTCTCATAGAATGGAAAGGTTAAGGTCTTTTTAAGGACAACAGTTCTCAGATAAATGTATGCCAGTGTCCCTCAGAGGCCACCGAATCCCTTGAGAAAGTGGGACACTGTTATGGAACACAGATAGTCACATGAGGGCATTTGATCCTGGCTGCTTCCAAAGAGATTGATTTACCAGAAAGCGATCATTAGTTACAATGGGTTGCAAGTGGAGACGCCGCTACTGGACACATGTTTCTCTTTCAGGATCCCTGAATAGTCAACAACAGATGATAAAAGCACCACATTAGCTTAAGGACTGGCACAATTCCTTGATTTAATTCAAATACTCTATTTTTAAAAAATCCTCGATTGCATTTTGCCCGTGTCGAGGACCCAGCAAAAATACCGGAAGTGCACATTCCACGAACAAGAATCCATAAAACGTATTATTGGACTGTTTTCCAAGTCTGCATGATATAATAAATCCATTTCAAATCATAATGAAGCATAACCCTATTGTGAATTCACAAACGCTACGATTCAATTAAATAAATATATGAGATGCAGGACTAATATATGCGCTTTAATTATTTACATGCCTGTAGGTTAGGTACGTGCCTGTCAGAGCGGTTCTGTTATCATTTACAAGAGTGGAGCATCTCGAAATCCATCTCTGCATATTGCTGTGAGTTTGGGTTTATGATAAGTACACCATTACACATGCACCATTTCATCAGATTTGTGAGGTTGTCATTTATAAACCTACGCAAACACAGGAGAATACATCAATATCATTAGCAATATGCTAACTGTTAATCGCGATTTCAAAATAAAAGCTCAAACCCTCACTCCGAGTTCACACGTTTTGATGTCCACATATTCAAGAAATGACAGTGGCTGTATCATTTCTGTCGTAAAGAAATGGCCAAATATTAAAGATTAAGTGTACATTTGAATTAAATGTTGTTTAGTCAATATTAAACAAGTGTTAGATCATGCAGGAAAGTGTAAAAACAATCGTCAGGCCGTTGGCGCCCTCTGCAGTCATTTGTTATAATGCGTAATGTACATATGCTCTAGTTTTGTTCAATAAAACCAATTAATTTCTTGCTATTGATACTTTATTTGAACTAATTATTATTGCCTCATTGCTATTATATGTGTATTTTAAGTCATTTTAAAGGTTTTTGTTCACTTTATCTCAAAAAAATTACTTGTAATTATCCGATTACTTGATTAATTGTCAGAATAATCAACCGATTGCTTGATTACCAAAATAATCACAGGTGCCAATTTCCTGTTTCAGTAGGAAGCATCCCAGCACAGGAACAGCCAGGCACGTTTAACACTCTCATTTGTACCTTTGGCCTAATTGAAATCACTTGGACGGTTTTAGTTTATTGTGCAAGACAAATCTAGACACATTACACAGGCATAATTCCTCACATCCCCTCCCCGCTGACCCTTTGGAACAGTCTGTCCTCGGGTGGCTCTGTTTTGTAGTTTTAGTACTCTGGCTTCAGTTCAGTGGGAACTTGAAGAGGCTTTGGGTGTCTCAGTGGAGGGTGTTGAGCCACCGGCGGTCACTGTAATTTTTCTATGTCTGTGTATTGTGTTATGAGCCAGGAAAGAGGCGTTTTGTGTGCTAGCATTAAACACTGAATAGGATTTGAGTATATACATAAAATGTTTGATTATAGACCTCCTACCACCACTGGTTTGGAATAGGGTATTTTGGGTAATAAGAGGGTTCATTTCCTAACGTCCATTTACAGTGTTGGTCAAGGTTTTCATAGCAAAAAAGTGAATATATATATATTTTTATATTATATGAATGGGTCATATAAGGATTCTTGACTGGCCAATTTTAAAATAAAAAAAATAATATCTTTTGTAATTGTTCAAACACTAAGAATGTTGTGTACACATAAATTCATATTAAAATTTAAAATTAAGTGATTTTAGTGTGTATTCATCTCGACGAATTGGCCATAGCCTTAAAAGATGTCATGTGGTGCGACCATGATTTTTATTAAAATGAATTCATTTCTTTATATGCTTAACATTTTTTTTAGATGTTCTCAGTAATTAAAGTGTTTAGAAACAAAATATTTGCATTTATTTTGAGTTTTTGTGAATAATGATTTCATATTTTTGTTTTATAATTTTAGAGTTGCCTTCTTAAACGTAGTTAGCAGACTTATTTTTCCTGTAAATTGCATAAAACTGATAAAAATGTTTTAAAAATGCCATTCACTTAAGCATCCTGTAGCAGTGATTCATATTTCAACCACAGAAATTAGATATTTTATTTTTATTTTAATACAGTTATTCCTATTATTGGTCAAACCACATGATGAGTGGTCGCTCCAAATGATGCAAAGGGCTTATATCATTAAAAATCTATTTATAGAGACATGTGAAAAGTGCAGCACATGGCATTAACTGCAGGCATTTCTTTAGCCCCAGTTATTTCTGAACTTTGCCCAGTCTTGGCTGCTCAATTGATCCTTTGCTGGGAGTTTGATTAACAGGCGTTTCGACCAATCATAACGCATAGCAACATTCTTAAAAAAATGACAAATTTGACACTTTAAACGTACACTTTGTTTCATACTAAAAGTAACAAGCTCTGTCTTGTATGTCGTCACGTTGTCAGTGTCCTCTTTGCTCCATGATGTAAAGTGCAATGGTTTGTCGGATGTAGCAACAGTAACTAACAGGGCAGGTCTTTGCGAAGCTTCGATTTAGAATAGCAGGACGTTGCTGGCTCAGATTCTGAGATCACAGCATTAACATCTTTCTTACAGTAGAAAATTACATCTTGACTGCAGGGTCAGAATTAACGTGTTGCCTATGGCCTGCATTTATTTTACTTTGCTTGGCAGTGGAATCTGGTCAAATAGATTTAAATAGTCATTAATAAATAAATAATAAATTGCTAATAAATGCATAATAAACCATAAACCAATATAAACCATCAATTGAATATAAAAGCACAAAAACTGCCAATCTGGGTCATATATCTGTAATTGAAAACACTCTGCAGTGGTCGCACCACATGATATTTGGTCGCACCACATGATATTTCAAATTCAGTCAAAATTTACAAGCACAGAATTGGCCACCTAAACAAACCAAGCTAGCTTCCCACAAAAGCTCGCTATGAAATTTATAATAAATATTAATTCTTAAAGAAATACCTCAATATTCATTGTTTTTTTGAGGTCAGACCACATGATATCCAAATGTGTTAACTACACACCAGCTGTTAAAAAAAAGGTTGTTTTTTGCAATTTGCAAAGTCTTATCTTTGAATAGATTTCAACATAAAAGTCCCAAAATGGTACTTTCTTGATGGTCGCACCACATGATATTTCATAGACTGGAAATCATTGGACAAAGTTTGTTTGTATATTATGAAGGAAATATAAATACAAATGTTTTGCAATTTTATACAGGATTACAAAACACTTGGGAAGTCATTCCAAATAGTGCAGAAAATTAATATGAATAAATTAAGGGTAATTTCAAAGATGTTTCCAAAGCAACAGTTATGGCCAGACGGTTGCACCACATGATATATATATATATATATATATATACATATACACTATAGCTCCCTGAAGTTTCTATGCTCTCCAAGGCTGCATTTATTTGATAAAAAACATTAATATTGTGAAATATTATTGCAATATTGCAACTGTTTTCAATCTGAATGCATTTTCAAATATAATTTAATGCTGTGATGGCAAAACTGAATTTTCAGCATCATTACTCCTGTCTTAAGTGTTACATGATCCTTTGGAAATCATTCTAATATACTGATTTGCTGCTCAAGAAACATTTCTTCTTATTATCAATGTTCCTGTTCATCTAAATGGCAACTCCGTAGTTGATGAAAGTCTAAATTAAGCCTGAATCTCCTACAGTGTTATGGAAATGGCACTTTTGGCCATTTTTAGCTTTTAGGTTGACTGAAGCGACTGAAACAGCTCATATGTGTTTTTATGTGTAATGTGGGCCGTTATGTGTTAGTGTATTCATCTGTTTGATATCAGTTAGAGCGTTAAGTTATTTTATTTCAAAGGATCAATTAAATTTTCATTTTATGATCTATTTAAATATTCTACCTCTGCATTGTGTTGCATTTTGGCTTTATTTGAATGTCCTCGATAACCCTGAGACAGTTGAGACACAAAGAAAACATGTAATACTGTATGTAAAAAGCCATGTAGGAGTGATTCAAGCCGATAGTTCATCTCATACGGTTCTCGCAGCTGTCTAAATGGTCAACATCTGAACCCAATAAACTCTATAAAGCACAGACACAGACTTCATTTGTGGAAGATAACTTTTTATTATTTTTTTAATCTGGTTTTACCTGCGAGACTCTGTGGGGTTGCATTTTATCCAATTCTATCTAAATAAACCCACTGCGTCTCACTAGACAGCTTCTTTTTGGAGACTTGAAATTTTTGCCCTAAAACTATTTGACCTGATTTTTTTCCTCAGTAACGAAATCCATTGGATAAACTCCAGGCTTTGGATTTATTTTCTGTGTAAATGGAAACTTTTCATTTAAAATGTATCAGATCACCATAACAGGATGTTACAATTTGTGTACAATGTATCATAGTTCAGATTGTTCAATTGTTACCACCTGTATTTGTTGCTACAATCACAGTGTTTGAACAAAAAAAGTTTGAATTGAAAGGAAAACGAGTGTTTGTACATGGATAATTACAAAGCTTTCATGTAACCTCTCATTTCAGAAATACTATTTTGGGTATAAAAACAAAACACGCTTTGAGCTTTGGACAAACTGATGAGATGGGCAATTTGTCATGCCAGTTCTTGTTTTCAAGACACTGAGGTTATTATTACTCATGTTTCCCACAGTTTTTACTACTGCAGATTCATGTTTCTCCCACTACACGTTCCTCTCATGTGATGCTACAATGGATCTGGTTGGAAAAGACTCTTTTGTATGGCTTTCTCAGTGGGAGTAACTCTGGGTTTGGGTTGTGTTAAGTCTTTCTAAGAGGCAGTTTGTATTTTTTGGCTCTTGCATTCTTCTCATGCGTGATGTTTGGCTGGAGTAGACAATGTACAGTATTTGGACAAATTCATGTAATTGCATTAGATTATAAAGTATCAAACTAAGTGGAACTAACTTCACTTTTCTGAGCCATTTACGCATTTATTTTTAACCAGCACATTAACTATGAATGTGATCCAGAATTGTTGGACAACCAGAAAGAGTCCAAATACTTTGTATAGTTATTTTAATGGTAATATGGATGATATAGTTATTGTTTTATAATTATTATAAAGTTTGCAAACTTCTTTTTGTGAAATACTTTGCCTGAAAAGTTTGCTGTATTGTCATTCTGTAAATGCCAATTTTTAAAAATTATATTGAAATTACATTTAATAATTTATTTAATGCTATCTATCCAACTATAATTAAATTTATATATGACTCTGGACCAGTGTTGCCAAGTCTGCGGTTTTCCCGCGGAATTGGGCTGTTATAACACTGTTGCCGTGGGTTGTTTTTGATGTCCATGGGTTAAATCGACCCAAATAATATCATATTTAGCCTCTGAAATGCGAATTTACCAGGGGAACCCTGATAAAAAATGTGTATTTTACCCCCCAGGACGCAGGGTAATGTGGGACCCCACCCCACCCCTCAAAACGTGACTGGGCTAGTTTTGGGCTAGTTTTGAGTAGCAATTGGGCGGGTTTTGTTGTGAAAACCTGGCAACCCTGCTCTGGACCACAAAAACCAGTCATAAGGGTCAATTTTTTGAAATTGAGGCTTATAGATCATCTGAATAAAGCTGAATAAAGACACTTTCTATGATGAATTGTTTGTTAGGATATGACAATATTTGGCTGAGATACAACTATTTAAAAATCTAGAATCTGAGGGTGCAAAAAGAAAAAAATATTGAGAAAATCGCCTTTAAAGTTGTCCAAATGAAGTTTTTAGTAATGCATATTAAGTTTTGAAATATTTGCGGTAGGAAATGTACAAAATATCTTCATTGAACATGATCTTTACTTAATATACTAATGATTTTTGGCATAAAAGAAAAAATTAATAATTTTGACCCATACAATGAATTGTTGGCTATTGCTACAAATATACCCTTGCTACTTCTGACTGATTTTGTGGTCCAGGGACACATATATATGACATTCAGACGTATTTAAGTGTTGCGTAATGCTTTCCAAATGCTTTTCAAGGATGATGAATGTCTCATTCAACGTTTTATTTCTCTTTTTGATGTGTGGTTTGTATAACCACAATAGATATGATGGATTTGTATTGTGTGAGTTGCACTTTTGCTGATCTGAAGGCTTGAAACACAATCAATCACCTGACAGAATCTGACCTTGTGTTCCCTAGCATTTCTCTTTCATTTTAATAGAGTAAAAACTTGTCACATAATGTTAGGTTGTCATGCAACGTGACCAAGGTCTTAAATAAATTCATAAATGAAATTTATTGCTTTGAAAAATTTGTTCTAGACATCTAATATCCTTGGAAAGTCTTGTAAACTATTTCTGAATGGCTTTGAATAAATTGGGGTAGGTGGTGGCGTAGATGAGGTCATATTTACCGTAGCATGAACTGCATCACCTCGCTGAACTGTACTTCTATTTCCAGCAGTGTCAACATCAGCAGGTTCATCTATAGCTTTCCGCAAGCACCTACACTTTTATGGTTTTGTACATTTCCAACCATCCCTGGTTTAAATTTAGCATGTTTTTATGTCTCTGTTTGTGTTTGCAGACGTCCGTAATCTTTTAAATCTGGACTTGTTCAGATTTTCATTTGTGCTTCACTTTCAATCGAATTCCAGCCGCACTCTCGGGGCCCCCCGGGGCCTCCTCGTCATGTCTGAGCCCTAATGGAGGTGCACCTGGCCTGCTTGCGGAATTCCGCACACGGGGTGGAACAATGCTCAGCGGTTCTTTGTTCCCAGTGGAGCATCCGAGCACCGCGGTGCGAGCCGTGTGAAGACCTGAGGGGGGAGCGAGGGGGTTTGAGTGGGTGGGTGGGGGGGTCTGCTCTCTGAACTTACTCTGTGAAAGTGATCTTCGACCTTTGATATCCAGAAAAGAACAACAAACATGACGTTTGTGGTATGACAGATGTCTAATGTTGATAAACCGTTCAAAGACTGATTGTGCTGCTGTTGTACACTGTATTATGCAATGTTTAGAGGTGCTGCACCTTCTTTTGTTTCATTTCTTAGCACTAGATCTGAGAGCTTTTATAGTCTCACATGTTTCTGGGTATTATAGTAACCCGGAATAACCTTCAAAGTCTTTACTGGTAAAGTTGAGTTTATATAGGTGCCTATATAGATATTTTATGTTAACTGCTGTAAAATGAGTATACACGTGAGTCAGCTGGTATTACTTAATTTAGTTACTAAAATATTTAAGGTTCACATCATAATACCAAACTAAACTAATTACCCCTGCTGAAAAAAAACAATTGAACCATCACAGAAAATTCTAATCGTTTACTCTACAAATACCATTACAAACATTACAAACCATCACTTTTAACCTTTAAAACCATTTCTGTAGTGTGTTTTGGGACATTTTCCATTAGGATTTATTGGTTTTAACAAGCCACCAATAGAAGGTGACCAATTATCAGTAGAGACCAACAGGGTCCATTACAGTTTCCATTAAAACCAATACAAGTCCCATTATAACCAGTAAAACTATTACAAATTCTGTGATGGTGTCTTTTGTTTTTTTTTTTTTTTGTTTGTTTTTTCAGCAGGGACATTTCTACTCCAATTAGTTTATTGAAATATAAACATTTAAGTGGTGGCTATCATAAAACACGACGGATTTATTCAAACTTAAATACTGAAGAACAGTAAAAATTATAGCCTAATAAATATGTTACATGGTGCATATATTTAGCAAAGTGTCCTCTCTAGAGTTCGTTTTTCTAGCTGACTAATAAATTTATGGTCACGAATTTATGGTGTTTTTTTTTTTTTCCTGAGGTGAATGTGACCTTGTTTACAAGCTGTTATATTTATGTCTTTCCGCGGTTGAAACACCGAATGAGCGATTACATGACACAGGATACGGATTTCGATAAGTTGTACTCTTCCTTTTAACATACCTTAAGATGTTTATTCATATTTATTTGATGCTGTAACTGGTATTGAAGGTATTAAAGCGGAGAAGATGATAAACAGTGTTGCCAAGTCCGCGGTTTTGCCGCGGAAATTACACTGTTGCCGCGGGTTGTTTTTGATGTCCGCGGGTTGAAACGACCCCAATATCGTCATATTTTGTCCACTGAAATGCAAATTTACCAGGGGAATCCCGTCGAAAAAACGTGTATTTTATCCTCTGGAACGCGATTTTTAACGGGAATCCCCCTCGAAACACGATTTGGCTAGTTTTGGACTAGTTTTGAGTAGCAATTGGGCGGGTTTTGTTGTGAAAACCTGGCAACCCGGATGATAAGTTCACGAACGCTTCGTGTTGCCGCATTACGATCTGTCACTCCACATTAAGCAGTGCCAAAACGGCATTTACTGTATGAATACTGTAATAAAACGGACAGAATTTGAAATCTTACCAAAAGTAACAAATCACAAAGCTTAATGTGATTTACTGGATGCGAGGAACGCTAAAATGCTCCGTTCATTAACTGAAAACAGGCTAGACTTTATTCTTGGGATTTGAGAATCAATATCATTTCATAAAAATGAGAACTGAAAAAGTATAGGACAACATGAGAGTGAGAAAATAAGTTTCAAATTGAAGTTTCAAGTTTATTTATCCTTATTTTGGGTGAGCAGTCCTTTTATGGTAATGATGCATTCACTAATTTCTGTATTTACATAATATAATACTAAAAATACAAAATGCTAATGACTTTTTATGTCTTTATGGACACAAGGCCAATTTAGCTCTGTTATGTAACATGAATTCAAAATGTCTTAGTTTTAAGGCGTAGTGCCAGAGGTCTTGATTAACATAAACCCAAAGTTGTCACTGTCAGACATGATTAGTGTTTCACTATTGTTTAGTAGTAAAGCCTGCTTCTGTGCAACAAGCCACGTGGCAAGTGATTTTCCATGACTACAGTATGAAAGAATGGTTTAGATTAAAATCTCTGCAATACAGTGTTATAACCCACACCTAACATGGTAACCCCGCCATGTGGCCACAGAATCCTAATGGTTTCTGATTAAAATAACAAAACAAAACATTTGGTTTCTTTTTATTGTTTAAAAAACCAAGTGAGGGGTTACGTAATCATTTCAACGAAATGTAATTAGAATTCTGCATTATACACTGTAAGGGTTTCCGAGAAATGTTCCCCTCTCAAGAACTGTATAAAATGCCCTCCCCCATCAGAACTTGGGGTGGGCTGTAAAAACTGACCTCGATTGAGTTTGATCGTTACGTCAAACAACAGGAGTAGCACAACATGTTCAATGGAGTTAATTATCTGTGCTGGATTATTTTCCCCTCCCTTGTTCTCTTCATTAGAGGTGCCGGGCCAAGCTGCAGCAGTGACGTTATACGTCCCCATTTTTACCTTGTCGACGGTTGCATCATACAAAAAGAGTCACGCTGCTGGTTAACGGAAATGTGTAATGGATCTGAATTTACATGAGTAGTACATGTTGCGGGTGGGATGTGCAGCCTACTTGTGTCTAAAGTAATTATCTCACCCTGGCAGCGACCTGCGCCTGTTGCAGTCAGAGATTTAGAAAATGAAAACTTAAGCTCAAGTGTTTTTTTAATGTTTAAATTGTCCCTTTTTCTTTTTTCACCTTTTGTCAAAACATCTAAACATTGTTACAGTTTTTTTTGCAATTATTTATGACATTTAGTAGCACGTGAAAATTGCTTCCAAGTAAATTATACACAATTTTTTTTTCCATTATAGCATACTGCTTTTACTACTTATGCCTTGTCTAAGTAAGAGCAGCATGCTGTATGATATTTTACTGAATGTGAATTATAGTAAAAAAAGCATCAAAGCTTGCATACAGAAAATACAATATCCTTTTAAATATCTACAGTTAAGTCAAAAGTTTACATGCACCTTGCAGAATCTGCAAAATGTTAATTATTTTACCAAAATAAAAGGGATCATACAAAATGCATGTTATTTTTTTTTTTATTTAGTACTGACCTAAATAAGATATTTCACACAAAAGACATTTACATATAGTCCACAAGAGAAAATAATAGTTTAATTTATAAAAATGACCCTGTTCAAAAGTTCATATATATGCTCGATTGTTAATACTTGGTTGTGGCCTGAATGATCCACAGCTGTGTGTGTGTTTTTTTTTGAGTATTAGTTATTCATGAGTCCCTCATGAGAAAATATTCATGAGAAAAACGATGCATTAAAAGCCGGGGGGTGAAAACTTTTGAACAGAATGAAGATGTGTACATTTTTCTTATTTAGCCTAAATATCATTTTTTTTTCATTTGGTACTGCCCTGCAGAAGCTACAGAAGATACTTATATGTTTCCCAGAAGACAAAATGAGTTAAATTTACCCTGATCTTCAAATTCAAAAAGTTTTCAGTCATACAGTCTTTGTTGGAAAGGGTTCAAATACCCCAAAATGCTGAAAAACCAAAGAATTTGTGGGACCTTAGGGATTTTTCTGAAGAACAGAGGGCAGTTTAACTGTTCAGGACAAACAAGGGACTCATGAAGAACTATCACTAAAAAAAAAAAAAAAACACACTCACACATAGCTGTGGATCATTCAGGTAACAACACAGTATTAAGAATCAAGTGTATGTTAACTTTTGAACTGGGTCATTTTTATAAATTCAACTATTATTTACTGCAAGGTGTATGTAAACTTTTGACTTCAACTGTTTTTCAATGTACATATAGAAACATTAAAACTCCCCTTCTACTTATAAAAGGCTGAATCTGAATTCTAATAATTCCTGGTAGTGAGGTTGTTAAGCATATAAGTATTTCGGTCTCCGGCTGTGAGGAGATACACAGTGGCCCCTTTAACTTTCCCCCAAAGGCTGTCCGGAGATCCTCACTGCTGTGCTACATGTGTGATATGGACGCAGCTGTACTGACGCACCTGGGACCAGTACAGCAGGGCACAGTGGTTGGGGATATGCCTCTGTCTTTAAGATCTCGCTCCCCATAGCCACAGCACTGTGTGATATCCACGCTCAATATTAAACCGGTCTTTGAAGTCATCGAATTGTTGGGGATTTGTCGTTATTGTATATCCTTGCTATGTGGCCACATGCCGGATATATGACTTGTGTGTCTATCATTTCCTTTAAGAGCCATACGTTGCACACATGCTGTCGCCCCTTCTATAGTCCCTCTAAAACATGCAAACATACAGAGTTAGATGCTTACCTTTCCAATAGCCTGCAGGCCTAATGGATCCCATAATGACCTGTATCTGAATCCAAATTACCCACAAATTTTCCTAATCAACAGAATGCACATGCTGTAGAAAATTTGAGCCAGAGAGAAAAAAAGGCTGTTCTACATCACATCCAAATCAATACAGGATTGTGGAGAAACACACTTTCACAGGGTTTTCAGATTATACATTCAGTTATCTAGAGAAAAAATTAATGTGTAAAAGTTACCCTGAATATCAAAATATTAAAATGAAAACATTAAACAGTTAAAGTACATATTGCATAATAGTAGTATGTTGATATTGGACATATACAATTATTGAAACTAATTAAATAATATTAATATTAAAAAAAAATTATTTGCCAAAACAAAAGTGTATTGTGGTTATGTGACCACCATAAAATCAGGGAAATTTTTCATGAATTATTTTATGAAAAAACAAAAACAAAAACAAAAAAAAAAACACTAGGAAAAAAAGGAAAAAATAACACTTCGATGTCCTGGACAATATTATATTATATTATATTATATTATATTTAGTAGATTAAGTAGTTTAAAAGTAGTTCTTTCTTTGATGGTTACACCACTTTTTACACAATTTTTGAGTCATTAAATTATGATTTTTGGAATATTTTATATATTTTTTTAAAAGTTAAAATGCAGTTAATATTTTGCCAAATCACAGAGATATTATTATAATGTATTAAAAGCATATTTATGTATTATAATATTTATTAAAATTATATTTAAGTTCAATGTTATTAAAATGTTATATTATTAATATATTAAAAAAGTTTATTCGCCAAAACAAAGCGTATTGTAACCAAAATGCAAAAGGCATTTTGTTTGTCATGTGACAACCATGAAATCAGAGGAAGTGTTTATGAAACACTTTTAAAGCACTAGGAAAAACGAGAAAAAAATAACAGGGGAATGAATGAATGAATAAATAAATGAATAAATAAATAAATAAATAAATAAATAGAGAACTTTGATATCCTGGGCAATAGTATATTATATTATATTATATTATATTATAGATAGATAGATAGATAGATAGATAGATAATGTTGTTATTACTCTGTTAATGTTTAACAGTTAGATGTTGCAGTTTTCAGCATTTAGGATGATAAAGGGCTTGTGTCTCTTAAATCATATTTATGTGTTTTAATATTTAATCAAGTGATATTTAAAGTGACAGTGAGACAGGTGCTGCATAAAAATAGATAGATAGATAGATAGATAGATAGCTCTTTTTGTTATTAAATTGTTAATACTTGACAAGGTTACATGTGATGTCAGTTTTCAGCATTTAGGATGATAATAAACGACTCGTGTCTCTTTTTCTCGCGTCCATCAACACTCCATCAGCAGCACAGCAAGAGAGCGGTGGCAGGTTGTGTATGACTGAATTCTGACGTCGCCTTCATTAATACCTAGTCGACCAATGAAATGCGAGCGGGCGCCGCAACGCGCCGCACGCTGACCGCACTCGTTACGCGCTTAAAGGGAGCGTTGCGTCAAAATGTGTGACGAAGATTCCATGGAATGGTTCGATTGGTCGCGGTTCGGTCTAGACAATCGGAGGCGGGGAAACTGAAGAGTCGTTACAGCCCACTTTAAAAACCCGTCAAAACCGACTCACGGGCTCCAAGTCAATGAGAATAACGGCAGTAATTCATAGAGGACGGTCCTCACATCCCCATCCTCAGGTTTCCTGATGTTACATTGTTTTATCTGAGGTAAACTACGGGGAGAGCTTCATCTGAAGGACGTTTCTCAGTTATTCATCACCATCAAAGAAAATCCGTCCGGTAAGACTGAACGTTTTTAATATTGTGATACTGTCATTGTAATTCATTTCATCTGTCATAGATACAATACATGTCGTAGTTTCATTTATTTTTAGTCCGCTGTGACCCACATTTTAGTCGTAGTCCTTATAGCAATGACATTATTATTTCTCAAAGGACATATGTAAAACTATTTCCCCTGTGACAGATGACCACCTTAGACGTGTATTTCTATAAATAATAATTTGTTATACGTCTCATAATTCATTGTGTGCTTTATTTGAACGTAAGTGTGTAAATACTTTCTGTCGCTTAGTAACAACAGAAACTTTCCTGTCTGTTAATGTCTCAAATCCTGGTGTGGTGTCTATCTAGACAGCATTTTTGGGCATCCTAGGTGCATATTCAGCTGAACTTAGCGAATTCCTGAAGAGGAAGGCGTCTGCGATGTCCCAAAAGTCTGAACTCGCCCATGAAATCCAAAAATGCAGTTTAAGTAGGCTATAGGCAGCCCAGTAGGGTTTGAGAGACACAGTCATTGATGAAATGCCAGTGTGCTGAAACTGTCTGCTTGGAAAAAAAAACAAAAAAAAAAACAGAAGTCTCACTGATAGGCCTATGCTTTGGTTTGGTAAAAAAAAATGTGTTCTGTATTGGATATATACAATTAGTGAAACTAATTCAATTTGATTAATATTTGAAAAATGTTTATTCACCAAATCAAAGTATATTGTAACCAAAATGCAGAAAGCATTTTGTTTGTCATGTGACAACCAGAAAATTGGAGAAAAAAACCTTTAGAACTTTATGACTGGTCAGTAAGTTGTTAAAAATCAGATATTTATGATTTTTATGAAAAAAAAACAACTTTTTTTTTTAATAGGAGAAAAAAAAGAATATAAAAAGCAATATTATATTATATTATATTATATTATATTATATTATATTATATTACCAGTCAAGTGTTTTTGAACAGTAAGATTTTTAATATTTTTTAAAGAACTCTCTTCTGCTCACAAAGCCTGCATTTATTTGATCTAAAATACAGCAAATACAGTAATATTGTGAAATATTTTTACTATTTAAAAATAACTGCTTTTTATTTGAATGTATTTTAAAATGTAATTTATTCCTGCGATCAAAGCAAAATTTTCAGCATCATTACTTCAGTCTTCAGTGCCACATAATCCTTAATTGATTTGCTGTTCAAGAAACATTTATTATTATTATTATTATTGTTGTTGTTATTATTATATTATTATTATTATCATCATTATTATTATTATCATCATCATCATTATTATTATTATTGGCAATATTTAAATCAGTTGAGTACATTTTTTCGAATAGAAAGATCCAAAGATTAGCATTTATCTGAATTTTAAAGAATTATAGAAATTAATACTTTTGTTTAGCAAGGATGCTTTAAATTGATCAAATGTTACAAAAGATTTCTATTTCACATAAATGCTGTTCTTCTGAACTTTCTATTCATCAAAGAAACCTGAAAAAATTCTAATCAGCTGTTTTCAACATAATAATAATAATAAATGTTTCTTAAGCAGCAAATCAGAATATTAGAATGATTTCTAAAGGATCATGTGACTGGAGTAATGATGCTAAAAATTCAGCTTTGAAATCACAGGAATAAGTTACATTTTAAAATATATTCAAATAGAAAATAGTTATTTTAAATAGTAAAAATATTTCACATTTTTACTGTTTTTGCTGTACTTTGGATCAAATAAATGCAGGCTTGGTGAGCAGAAGAGACTTCTTTAAAACATTAAAAATCTTACTGTTCAAAAACTTTTAGTAAAAAAGTAGTTCTTTCTTTGATGGTTACACCACTTTTTACATAATTTTTTTGAGTCATTACACAATTTTTACATCACAATTTTTAGATTTTTTTTGACACAAAAGTGACCTTTTTGAGATCTAGCTGGCTGTTGTAAGTTTATAACTAGTAAGTTTATACCTCACCTCTCTCTGTCATCTAGTTTTTTTTTTTTTTCAGACTTTATGTTAATACTCACTTACAGTTTCACTCTATGAATGGACAAGAGTTACTTGTGTTCTTGTGTGCACCTGTGCCTTTGTGTAGTATCATCCCAGAGCGTGTGGGTAGCAGATGCGGTCCAGCAGAAGTGACCTAGGTGAAGCCGAGATATCCAGTAACGTGTGTTCACTCTGTAGAGCACGTCAGGTGTTTGAGGTGGTAGATTATAACACAGAAGGTGCTGTGCTCTAACCGGTGATTAGCTGAGGAAGAGTGAAAGCACGATTTCTCTGTCTCTCTCTCCGTCTCCCTCTCCTTCTTCCTTTCTCTTAAGGTCTGTGCAACCACAGGGGGTGTTAGACAGAGCATAATAATCACATCTTCACTTCAAAAGAATTGATTTCTCTCAAATCCTGTCATTTTAAATGCACCCCATCTTAGATGTCTTAGGCTTGTTCTTCCTGTGTCCCAGTTTTCTGAAGTGACATTTCACAGATCAGGATAACAGGTGAATACATGAAATATGATTCTTATGTATACGTTGATCTACATTATTACTGGTTTTCTTATTATATGTCCTTTGAAATATATAAAAATGTCATTGGAACAAGCCTTTAGGACACTAATCAAGTTTAGAGTTGTTTATAAGATGGTTCAATAGCCTCAACAAAGGTTATTTATACTTATCCTAAGGCATTTTGTGATGGCTATTTTGTATTTGATATAGAATTCAATTTCAGTGTGATGTGAAGTTACACATTAGAGGTGATTTACTAGGACGGGTGGTCAGATGTGAACCATGTTAGCCTAGCCATGTTAGATTAGTCTGGTGTTTAATTGTTTGTGATATCAGTACAGCTGATTTTTAACTACTCATGAATGAAAATGAAAAGCAAACATCATTTATTTGCTTAATAAGCATGAAATGTGAATGCTAGTGTGCTGCAAGAGAGTTTGAATCCGTAAAGAAGCATGGATTCACAACTCAAGGTGACTTTGTTCTTCTCAAAGGAATAGTTTCCTCAAAAATGAAAGATTTGGAGAAACGTAGCATTACATTTCTTGCTCGACAATAAATCCTCTGTGGTGAATGGGTGCCATTAGAATGAGAGTCCAAACAGCTGATAAAAATACACAATAATCCACAAGTAATCCACACAACTCCAGTCCATCAGTTAACGTCTTGTGAAATGGAAATCTGCATGTTTGTAATGAATTGCTTTCAAGTTCATAATAATGGTTCCTTTAATTCACAAGTCATCTTGTATGAATCAGGAGAGAAATATGAACAGATTAAGCACTGTTTACAAGTGAAACAAATGTTGGTGACTTTGATGTGAAAGAACAATAGGGGATGATTTTTTCATCAGCGGTTTGGAGTCTCATTCTGACGGCACCCATTCACTGCAGAGGATCCATTGGTGAGCAAAGCTAAATTTCTCCAGATTTACATCTTGGATGGCCTAAGGGTACATTTTCAAGTTTTCATTTGAGCAAATGTTCATTTTTGGGTGCAAGGCATTTTTTTTTAATATGTAAGACAGTAGATCATTTATTGATGGACATAATTTTGGGCCTGTAGTTCATTTCAAACTCCAAGTACTTTAGATTCAGTAGTTGCATAACAACATTGATTAGCACTCTTCATCCATGTTAAATGGATGTGAATGCATTTGTATAACACAATAGAGCCAAAAAGAAAAAGAGCACGTTATTAAACACAGATACAGGGCAGCTGGTCTGTTATCTCTGGTTCTGTTGAAAGCACTTCACATCCCAAGCAGATTGTGAGTGTTGATGTGACAGCTCTCAGTAGGGTCAATTGTGTGCTTGAAGTGGGCTGAAAACACAGAAAGGACCTCCATTACTGCATAATGTAAGACGTCTATTGTATGAAGCCCTACTTGTGGATACTTGTTTCGTTTCACAATTTATACAAACATTTATCGTAAGCAAGCCATGTGCGTCACTTCAGGTTTTAAATTGATTTTTGTTAATTATTAAGTAGGGACGACCGGGGAGTGTTGTAACATGCAGTGAGTTGTAACACAATCTGTTTATTCAATTAGATATATGCTACACGGTCACTTCACTATCACATGTGACCAGGACCCTCCTGAAGTAATAGGAGAAGTTGTAAATGTCAAGCTGTGTCTGAAATCGTAGATACTATATTCACATGCTACATTTGACATTGTCATTTGTTGTACCAGCATTGCTTCACTGCCATTCACAACTCTTCACCCATGGCTTCATGGAATAATAAAGTGCCCATTGAATGAGCGTTCCAAAATTTCGGTGGCAATTTCAGACTTTTTTACCAACCTGATCTCATGATGAAAACGTGCCTGTGGGATTTTTTTCGCAAGATGCGAAATTCATACCGCCATGTATGTTTCGATCCCCACCAGATTCCCACCAAAAAACATGTTTTTTTACCCTGGAATGTGATTTTTCCAGGTTGGACCCCTTCAAAACGTGATTGGGCTACTTTTGGGCTAGTTTGAGTAGCAACTGGGCAGGTTTTGTTGTGAAAACCTGGCAACCCTGAGTATGAACAAAAGCAAATGTGACGTAAAAACGCAATCGCAAGCATGCCGTTTTAGCTTGTTTTTCGATCTCACACCTTTCAGCTTTTTCATCATGAGTCATGTTTTTCACAGGATTTGTACCCAAGGATTCCACATCCTAAGTCCATGCCGGCTGAGCTACTGAGCAAGCTTGCAACGCCTGGAAAGCGAAACATATGGAGCTGTAATCATTAATGTGTACGAAAACTATTATAAGTGCTTGCTGTTTTACCGCCTCTAGTGGTCATTTCTGTTGGAAACTGCAGTGATATGTACTTATTGGTACATATTTTGCATCTTGCGAAAAAGTTCCCATAGATACGTTTTTGTCATGAGATCAGGTAGTTTTTTTACACACTGTTTTCACCTATAGTATGAAAGTGGGTATATTTGGACGCGATATAAACGAACACTGTATTAGCGCCATCCAGTGGACATTTCACATCAAATATGTCACGAAACGTACATGTATTTCACATCTTGAGATCACGTCTGACAAAACAGACAAATATATGAATATTATATCAACGTTTGATACATATATCATACTTTTAAGATGTCTTACTACTGTATTTTGTGTAATGGTTTAGTTTGCATGAATTTGGTTAATCTTAACAGTCTGCAATATCGTTTTATACTGTATTGTGAGCTCCTGTCTGTGTCATATCATGTGTCGTTGTCCAGTTTCCATCTTTGGCAGTTATGTTTCAGCATTTCTTGCAAACTGGCCACTGAGGTTGTAGATCTGTATCGACACTGTAGTGTTGGCAGAGCAGCATTGTCGCCCAACATTTAAATTTAGCCAGAGTAGTTTTTCTGGAGTCTACCAGTCTAACTGGCTGACTGAACGATTGTTAATGCGTTCATACTGAGTGCATGATTCAGAGTCCACAGGAAAGCTAGATCCAGTTTCTTTTTTTGATCTATTGAATTTGAATCATCTGGCCTTGTTTAAACCAACTGCTATATGGGTAGTTTTGGCAGTAAGTCACATGTACAGTAATGCTTTTGGACACAGGAGACAGCAGGGCTGTTTTAAAGAGGTAGTTTACCCAAAAATGAAGTTTCTGTCATCATTTACTCACCCTCATTTTAAATCAGTGAAAAAATAAGACAGGAAATGATGACAGAATAGTTTACACATTTACACATCCATTTAATATAAAGCATACTGTATCATATTGTATACATGCAAATTTCTAATGCCTCTAACTAATTAACGCACTTTAATGAAAAACATGAAAATACACTATACTAAAAGCTTGGAGTCAGTATTTTTATTTTATTTTATTTTTTTTGGGATAGAAATAATAGAAATGAATACTTTTATTTAGCAAGGATGTTATAAATTGCTCAAAAGTGATGATAAAGACATGTTTAATGTTACAAAAGATTTCTATTTCAGATAAATGCTGTTCTTCTGAACTTCCTATTCATCAAATAAACCTGAAAAAAATATACTCGGCTGTTTTCAACATAATAATAATATTAAATGTTTTTTTGAGCAGCAAACCAAAATATTGGAATGATTTCAGAAGGATCATGTGACTGGAGTAATGATGCTAAAAAACATTAAAAATCTTTGACGTCTCTTCATTTCATAATACATGAATATACTTTTATATTGTTAATAATATTTCAAGACAAACACTGGATTGAATTAACTTAGATTTATTTGATTATCTATACATCATTTAAAAAAAATCACATTGAAATGTGAGTATCAAATATGATTGCATTGTATTGCAGTGCATTATGTGTTTGATCATAAAACTAGCATTTAAATATCATCTTACAAATTATTGGGAGATATAGAGGGACAACTTATAATTATATGCACTTATACTTTTATAAAATATCTCATTGATTTACATTATAAGATATCCGAATTTCATCTTTTTGGCCGTATAAATAAAAAATCTGCACCTCTTAATTAAATTTTAGGTGTTTTTTAAGTTTTTGGGTATGATACTGTCCCTGTATCATGCTGTATGAGCTGTAAAATACTGATGTATCAAATATACTGATGTATGAAAGATACATCATTGCATATGTCAGATTTTATAGGGTTACTAAGTCATCATTTCTCACAATAATTAAAATGCTTTAATTCACTTTCAATGATTGGATAAAGGATTTGATGGAATGTGACTCCAATTACAATGCCATTAATTCTCAGCAAGTATGCTGCAAGTCAATGAAACATTGTCTCTCTCTACTCAACCAATAGTGTTATTGTCAAAAAGGAAATGAATGCCTAGTATCCTTTGTCTTGAGACCTTGAATGTGATTGGGGGTCACTTGATGTCAGCTGAGCTTTGGCTTCTCATTGGTCGCTCTGGGTCAATTTGAGATGCCAGCAGTATATAGATTTGCCATCTGGTCACGGTGACATCCCCTCACGATGTTCTGCTCTCACCACGTGACTCAGGAGAAGAACATCAGGGAAGACAGGAAAGGGTGTCCCTTTGTTTAGGGCTGGTGTGTGGACACTGGCACAGAATGGCGTTTGATGGGCCGACCTGAAACGATACGCCCTGTTTGGACCACTGTTACTCTCTTCTATTGTTGCAGACATGCCAACATGTGGAGGCTTCCCTCATCTGCCGAGCGCCTGACTGACCCAACACTGGCTCAGTGTTCTCCTCGAGTCTCAGAGCCACACAATAACTTCCTAACAGCGAAACATGCCCCTACACACCGGAAATGGCAGCTGTGTGAAGAAAATGTGCAAAGTGAAAACAAATACGGTCACAGCCTTTGAACCTTGTGAACTCAAATAAAATAAGGCACATTCTTATTGAAGATGTAGCCTTTTTAGTGAGCAGGATATAATTACTTTAACTTGATTGTTCCAGATATTAATTATGGGACGTAGAGTGAGTACTTTTACTTGCTGTCAGTCTCTCAATGCTTCTAGACACTTTATGACACAAAAGTTAATGTCATTACATTACATAAAAACAAATTATCAACTCACCTACAGGTACACCATGCAAAATCTGCAAAATGTAAATTATTTTTACCAAAAAAAGAGGGATCATATAAAATGCATGTTACTTTTTATTTAGTACTGAGCTGAATAAGATATTTCACATAAAAGACGTTTACATATAGTCCACAAGAGAAAATAATAGTTGAATTTATATAAATGACCCTGTTCAAAAGTTTACATATGCTTGATTCTTTAGTAATAGTTTTTCATGAGTTCCTTGTTTGTCCTGAACAGTTAAAGGAGAAGTCCACTTCCAAAGCAAAGATTCACATATAATGTACTCACCCCCTTGTCACCCAAGATGTTCATGTCTTTCTTTCTTCAGTCATAAAGAAATTATGTTTTTTAAGGAAAACATTTCTGCATTTTTCTCCATAAAATGGACTGGTATGGTGCCCCGATTTTGAACTTCCAAAAGGCAGTTTAAATGAGGCCTCAAATGATCCCAGCCAAGGAAGAAGGGTCTTTTTTAGTGAAATGGTTATTTTCATTAAAAAAATACAATTTAAATACTTTTTAATCTCAAACGCTCGTCTTGCCTTTCTCTCCCTGAACTCTGTGTATTCTGACTCAAGACAGTTAGGGTATGTCAAAAAACTCCAGTAGTATTTTCTCCCTCAACTTCAAAAATAATTTCAGAATCATCCTACATTGCTGCAGAAGTACTGACCCAGTCTTTGCAAAGTGAACATGCAAATAAGATCAAACACCCTTAACAAAATGGTAAAACAGCGATATAGGATGATTTCGAAGTTAAGGGAGAACATGAGATAGGAGTTTTTCGACATACCCTAACTGTCATGAACCGGAACAAAAACAGTCCAGGCAGAGTAAAACAAGATGAGCGTTTGGCATTAAAAAGTATATAAATTGTATCATTTTTATTAAAATAACCAATCGTTACGCTAGATAAGACCCTTCTTTCTTGACTGGGATCGTTTACAACCGCATTTGGGATGGTTTGAAGCAGCATTTAAACTGTATTTTGGAAGCTCAAAATCGGGGCACGTTACCAGTCCATTATATGGAGAAAAATGCTGAAATATTTTCCTCAAAAAACATAATTTCTTTACGACTGAAGAAAGAAAGACATGAACATCTTGGATGACAAGGGGGTGAGTACATTATATGTGAATCTTTGTTTTGGAAGTTTACTTCTCCTTTAAACTGCCTGCTGTTTTTCAGAAAAATTCTTTAATTTTTCAGCATTTTTGTGTATTTTCCAACAATGACTATATGATTTTGAGATCCATCTTTCTTTACTGAGGACAACTGAGGTACTCGTATGCAACTATTACATAAGGTTCAAACGCTCACTGATGCTCAAGAAAAAAAAACGATGTATTAGTGAAAACTTAAAAAAACTTTTGGAGTTTGAAAATCAAGGTAATTTAATTTATTTTGTCTTCTGGAAAACATGTAAATATCTTTTGTAGCTTCTGAAGGGCAGTACTATTTGAAAAAAAAAGATATTTAAGCAAAAAATGTACACATCTTCATTTTGTTCAAAAGTTTTCACCCCCAGTTTCTTTTCTAACTTTTTCTTTTTTGACTGTGATATATCAACTTCTGTGCAGTCAGGCAGTAGCATCTAATCTTTGCATTTCTTATGGCCTCACATGCTCTCTTTTTTCAAGCCATCATCTTATTCAATCTGGATTAATGTGACAGCTTGCCAGCACATCACTTTTTCCTTCCCTCCTTTCTCTGACATTTATTTTTTTATTTACAGCTTAGTAAAGTAATGAGATCTCTCAGTTAGTCACACTTTTTAATCTGTCCCTTCTCACTGGATAAGGCTTTATTCTTCACACAAGGGGTTTTATCCAAAACCTTGTAACTTTAAACAGCCCTACAATATCTCACATTTGTTTCTTATTTATAGCATTTACATCAGCAGAAAGTGTTAATGAATAAGAAGAGTGTGAAATAAGACATGAACGGCAACTGAAAACAAAGAGCAACATTGTAGGACTGTTTTAAAGTATTTTACTTAAATCTATTTTCAGGATTAGTTCACTTCCAGAATAAAAAAATCCTGATAATGTGCTCACCCCCATGTCATCCAAGATGTTCATGTCTTTCTTCAGTCGAAAAGAAAGTAAGGTTTTTGAGGAAAACAATCCAGGATTTTTCTCCATATAGTGGAACCAACAGGTTGAAGGTCCAGACTGCAGTTTCAATGCAGCTTCAAAGGATTCTATATGATCCCAGCCAAGGAATAAAGGCCTTGTCTAGCGAAATGATTGGTCACTTTCTAAAAAAACAAATACAAATTGATATACTTTTTAACCACAAATACTCGTCTTGCACTAGCTCGACCTTACGCATTGCATAATCACACACGAATGTAGTAGGCGGAAGTACTGACCCAGTGTCAACAAAGCGAACGTGCAAAGTCAAACGTCCCTTTACAAAAAATGGTAAAACAACAATGTTGGATTATTTTGGAGTTGGAGGAGAAAATGAGATGGTGTTTTTTCACCCTACCCTGCCTTTTTGAACTAGAGTACACAGACGAAGAACTAACCACGTGCGATTTTTCCAACATGATCCAACGCTTCGCAGAGCTATACAAGACAAGCATTTGTGGTTAAAAAGTATATAAATTTTAATTTTGAAAAAAAAAGAAAACACGATTGATAATTTCACTAGATAAGACCCTTATTCCTCGGCTGGGATCGTGTAGATCCCTTTGAATCTGCACTGAAACTGCAGTTTGGACTTTCAACCTGTTGGCTCCTTTTGAAGTCCACTACACTGTAAAAAATAAAAAAAAAATTTGTTGAGTCAGCTTAAAATAATTTGTTACCCTGCTGCCTTAAAATTTTAAGTTCAGTCAACTAAAATAAGTTTAGTCAACCTGAAATGTTAAGTTGCACCAAGTAACAACTTCGATATTTGTGTTTGCTAAACTTAACGGAGAGGTAAGTAACCCAGCTGCCTTAAAATTTTAAGTTGATTCAACTCAAATATCTAAGTTGTCACTCAGTATAATTTCACATTTCAAGTTGAATAAACTGTTTTTGAGTTGACTGAACTTAAAATTTTAAGGCAGCCAGGTTACAAATTATTTTAAGTTGACTCAACAAATTGTTTTTTACAGTGTATATGGAGAAAAATCCTGGAAAGTTTTCCTCAAAAGCCTTAATTTCTTTACAACTGAAGTAAGAAAGACATGAACATCTTGGATGACATAAGGGTGAGTAAATTATTAAGAAAATTTTCTTCTGGATCCTAAACCTAGTGAGCTGCATCCCAACTGAATTTGGAACCTCAGTAACTGATTTGAAACTTTATTCATAGGCAACAAATATAAAAAGAAAGGTCGGCTATTTTAAGTCTACTATTTGTAAGCGGTCTGTGTTTTACGTGTGCTTGGTTTGTGCATGTGTGATGTTAACTCTACTACCTGTGGCGATCTCAGTGTGGGAACCTGAGCAGCCCCGACAGGATGTGGAGCACAGGCCTATAAATAAATCACATTTGCAATGAGTCACTCTCCACGCTGCCTCCGGGGAAAGAAACACAGAAAGCGTTGGGGGTGGAAAGAGGGAGTAGGGGAGGAAAAAGAGGCCAGGCGAAGCTCATCATTTATGATAGCCAATGCCTGATGCCTGTGACGTCTCCAAACCCACCACCCTGGCAGCCGACATGAGACATGAAAAAACTCTTCATCAGGATCTGCCAGATTCATTCTGAGCCTGAAGCTTCTTTTGGAGATGAGAGCGAGAGAGTTTGCCTGGGATGAATGAGATCTGCTAAATCTCCCTGCTGGGAAGCTGCACTGGTAGCATGTGACGTACCTTCATGTGACGATCGTCCCCTCCCATCTGTGATGCACCTGCATGCATTATTTGTTAGTCTACAGTACATTTGCATCATTTAATAATAGAATGATTGTTTTACACTACCTTTCAAAAGTTTATGGTCAGTAATACATTTTTTATTTACATTTAAAAAGCAACAAATCTCAATGACACTGAAGACTGGAGTAATGATGCTGAAAATTCAGCTTTACCATCACAGGATTAAATTGCATTTTAAAATATATTAAAATAAAACAATTATTTAATTTTTTTAGTTTTTACTGTGCTTTTCATCAAATAAAATCAGTCTTAGTGAGACATAGAGACTTCATCTCTTAAAAAATACCTTACCAACTCCAAACTTTGGAACAGCAGTGAACATTTTCATGTAATTTGTCAGATTAGAAGAGGGACGAAGGGTTGACAGTTGACGTCTAAATTGGTGTGTTTGGAATTAATCTCCGTCGGACAGATCTCATTAATCACAGAGTCCTCAAATCCTCTCTGGATTAAGGGAAAAGGAGTGAAGTGCAATACATATGAAGACAAGCACTAGACTGTGATCAGCATGAGAGCAAGTGATGACAAAGGACACTTGAGTAGCTCTGATGTTTTCACTTTGATGTTTTTGATTATTGATGTAGTTTGACACAATGCATTCCAATTCCACCCCATGCAGATTTGCGTGCACTTGTAGACTTCTTGTGAGGGCTGACCCTGAGCCTGTGTGGTGACCGTTACGAACTAGGGCTGCTGAAATGACCCCATGATTTACTCATCTTCAAGCCATCGTAGGTGTATATGACTTCTTATTTTTGGGGAATACAATTGGAGTTATATTAAAAAAATGTGCTCGGTCTTCCAAGCTTTATAGTGGCAGTGAATGGCTGTTGAGATTTTGAATCCAATCTCTAGCTTCCGCTAACAGTCGTACACGTGTTCATGAGAAAATGTCAAAGGATTTCAATGTAACCCAAGAGGAGACTGGTTTTCCTTTGCTGTAAAAAAAAAACTTGGGTCTCGCATAAGGTTGGGTATCGTTTGAATTTTACCGATTCCGATTCGCATTGATTCCTAGTTTCGCTTCCAATGAGATAAAAAATCCAGTAATAATAATAATAATAATAATTAAGTCAAACATATTTATTCTGTCTTTTACAAATTGTTCTGTTTCAGCTAAATAACAGCAAAAAGCAGCAGCATACAGAACACTTACAACACTTACACCTACAAGAGGAACTTTTGCCTGTGGTTTAAAAAAAAAAAAAACTACCACAGCACCACTACAACAACTAGACTAATATAATTTTTTAACATTAAATTGTTAAAGACAAGTAAACAATAGGAACAATAAAAATCAATTATCAATAGCATAAATAAATACAACTGAACAAATTTTAGGTACAGAAATTAATATCAAAAGTTTAAAAACACTAGCCTGTAGTTTTCTCTTCATAAACAAAATATAGGTTAATCTTAATCCTAAATTAAATATTCAGTCAAGATCAGTAAATGATTTTCTTTTGTTCTTTGATTAACAATAATGACAGGCAGTGCATGTTTATTGGGCTGCTGTTTCTTTAACACTGAACGCATAAGAATCTAAAAATACTGTCACATGTGCGTTATCTTTCAAAACAGTTTACGTTCAAGACAAAAAAAAAATGGCTGTGCTTATGATAATATAGCCTACCTGCATTTTTTGTGCGTATTGGTCGGTAATTGTGAAACAGAAATCAGCTCCGGCCTGGAATAACCAAACGGACACAGGCCAGGAACCTGCATGCAAACGCTGCACTTAAATCGTTTAAATTCACATTAAAATGTGAATGCAGGAATCATTAAGTGGAATCGAAATGCACGCGACTTATCGAATACCCGGTTCTCTGAAATTTGAAACCGGTTTTAAAATGGAACCGTTCTTGAGACCCAACCCTAGTCTCGTGAGACTAACTTATTCTCATCGGAGCTTACGCTATGCCTATGTAATCCACTCGAACGCCACTGTCTCGTAAACACGTGTACGACAGTTCGCAAAAGCTAGAGATTACAGTTTATAAAGTTTTAAATATTTTTCTTAAACAAATGAATCAGTTCACTTCAGAAGGCTTTTTTTAACCCCCGGAGCCGTGTGGAGCACTTTTTATGATGGATGGATGCACTTTTTTGAACTTCAAAATCTCAACACCCATTCACTGCCATTATAAAGCTTGGAGGAGCTAGGACGTTTTAATATAACTCTGATTGTATTCGTCTAAAAGAAGAAAGTCATATACACTGAAATCATTTTTGGGTGAACTGTCCCTTTAACTTCAGTTACTTAAACCATCAACAGAAATTTTTCATTGGAATTTAAGGTGTTCTTATCATGGCAGTCAGAAAATATATGTTCATCCTTGACTCGTTTGTTTATGTCTTGTTTATTTATCCGTTCCCTGCACAGCTGACAGTTATCTACCCACTTCAGCATTAGCCTTGACAGAACGTCTGCTCTTCATATCACAGGATGAACGGTGTGATGCTAGCGCTATACGTCTCTGCTTGTCACATGACTAAGTGTGAATGTTCTGTGCTATTTTTGACGCAAATGGAGACTCTGGATGTTTATCCTGCAGTCAGGCGGGCATGTGATGCAGTTTTAATCCAGTTTAGCCCCTGTGTGACGGCTTGGAAAAATTCAACAGATTCTGCACTTGCGCGAATGTGTGTGTTGGTGGCGTTTGTGGAGTATGACTCATTTAAATCGTCGCTGTATTAGCTGCACTTCTAAAATGGGAGAGAAATATCATTGTCAAGCTCTTAGTCTGTCCTCAATTTCTCATGTGGAGAGATGTGGTATGTGATATGTGATATGATTAGACCAACCTACAGATATTTAAGGAATAATTAACTTGGAATGAAAATCATATGTCACTCTGAACCTGTATGACTTTATTTCTTCTGCATGTTTTCTGCTTTTCTCCATAGAATGTGAATTGAATTGAGGCTGTCAAGCTCCAAAAATCTCATAAATATGTGCATTATATGCATTACCTCTGCACCTCTCATTCACTTTTCCATACATGGAGGTATTAATGAGGTGTACAGATTACTTTTTATAATGCTTTTTTGTCATTTTTGGGCCTTGACAATATTAGTTCCTGTTATATATATATATATATATATATATAAATATATATGTGCTTTTTCATAACAGAAAATTAATAGAAAATCTTATTGATTTTTGGAAAGGAAAGAGCCCTTAAATTTCTGAGATTCATAAAGCTAAAACAACTCTCCCAAAATATTGTTTTAGTAATAACCTGATTCATTTTTCTTGGAATACGGTGAATATGACAGAATACAGTTAATCTGAGATTATAATCCAGATGGATAGGGAGGACAGAGGGCTGTTCGCAGCAATTCCAAATCCTTCATCAGTTAATTAAAGACCTGGGGCTTTTGACTGAGCAATTAGCCTGGATATTACAGTGCAGGTTTAACGAAGTGAGTAGCAGAGGTGTGTGAGTACATGCCAGTTACAAGCAGCTGGTGTGTCTGTAAGTAATCACACAGCAGGGATCCTTTAAAAAGAGCACGACACCAAACCACGTACACAGCTCACGCACATCTGAAAGCTGAGGGCAAACATTCCAGAGCTGTGTAAACCCCTGGACCGAGTGACGTCCTGATGCAGCTCTGCACACGTCACTGATGCCGTGGAGTTGCATCAGCTGTCTCACATGGTCACGCTGCGTTAAGGGGGTGCTAGATTTTTCTGTCTGCATCTCTTTTTTTCTTTCTCTCTGTCTCACGTCATCTCATTTTGAATTTCAATTCACTTTTGTAAATACGATTCTGTGGTTTTTGAATGGAAAGAAATATTTCTCTCACATTATTTGGGTCAAGTTAGGACTGTCTCACCCTAGAAAATCATGCAGTGTCCTAATGTCCCCAGGAGAGGTGTGTGGAAGCCTGTTTCCACCACTTAATAAAAATAAAAAAGGGGGATTTATCTCAATTCTGACTTTTCCTCAGAATTGCATAAAACAAACTGGCAATTCTGACTTTTTTATCAGAAGATGTGTGATATACACTCAGAATTCTGGGAAATAAAGCCACAATTCTGAGATTCTTGAAGCTATAAAGCCTTATGAACTCACAATTCTGATTCTTTTTCCCTTAGAATTGCGTGTTTCTGTCAGATACAAACTGGCAATTCTGACTTTTTTTTCTCAGAATTGCCAGTTTCTGTCTTGTAGTTGTGACTTTTTTTCTCAGAACTGTGACTTTATTTCTCAGAATTGTGAGTTTATATCTCACAATTCTGAGGAAAAAAGTCAGAATTGCCTGTTCGTATCAAGAAATTCTGAGAGAAAAAAACAATTCTCACTTTATAACACACAACTGTGAATTATCAAGTCATAATTATAAAAGATATAAACTTGCAATTCTGAAAACATATCAGTCTCCTCCTGCCAAAATTGGACTTTATATCTCGCAATTGTGAGTTTGTATCTAACAATTCTGAGAAAAAAGTCAGAAATACAAGATATAAACACGCAATTGCGAGAAAAAACTCAGAATTGCAAGATACAAACTCAGAATTGCGAGATATAAACTCAGAATTGTGAGAAAAAGTCAGAATTGCAAGATACAAACTTGCATTTGCGATAAAAAAGTCACAATTGCAAGATAAACTCAGAAATGTGAGAAAAAGTCAGAATTGCGAGATACAAACTCTCATTTGTGAGAAAAAACGTCTGAATTGTGAGTTTATATCTCACAATTCTGAGAAAAAAAAAGTCAGAATTGCGAGCTACAAACTTGCATTTGCAATAAAAGTCAGAATTGCAAGATAAACTCAGAATTGTGAGAAAAAGTAAGAATTGCGAGATACAAACTCGCATTTGTAAGAAAAAACGTCTGAATTGCGAGTTTATATTTCACAATTCTGAGGAAAAATGTCAGAATGTCGGAGATAAACTCCCAATTGCAAGAAAAAAGTCAGAATTATGAGATAAAAACTTGCAATTACCTGTTTTATTTTTTATTCAGTAGCAGAATGTGCTACCTGTGTTATTAGTATTAAACTTACAGTAGGTGCACAACTTAATATTCTAATTGAAAAGTTAGTTGTAGAGATGATAAAATTAAACATTTTTTTTTTTTTAAGAAATTATACTTTTATTCACTAAGGACAATTAAACTGATCGAAAGTGACAGTAAAGACTTTTATAATATTAGTGAATATTTGTTTCAAATAAATGCTTTTCATCAAAGAATCCTGAAAAAAAAATCACATTTTCCAAAAAATATCAAGCAACACAACAGTTTTCAACATTATAATAATAATTAACGTTTCTTGAGCAACAAATCAGCATATTATAATGATTCTTAATAGATCATGTGACACTGAAGTATAAGTGGAATAAGGAATAAATTGCATGTCAACATATATTAAAATCAGAAATGGTTCTTTTAAATTATTTCACAATTATTTCACATTACTATTGTTTTTTATTTACAAATAAATGCAGCCTTCATGAGCATGAGAGACTGAATGGACTCTATATCAGAGCTATATTTAGAGACCAGAGTATCATAGAGACTTGTGGGTAGGCTTTTTTTGACATGGGCTAGTAAGCAACCTCTAAGAACACTCTAGCAACTGCCTAGAAATGGCCTTGCAATTACTCTGACCCCCTTAACATCCCGGCAACCACCCACAATAACATTACATTTTCTTCTTGTAGCATAAAATGTATTTTCAATTCCTCTTGCTCCTAATCTCTCTCTTTCCACCTCTTGCTCTAATCCATTCTTAGTCGATTTCTTCCTTTTTCACACTCACGTTTTCACCGCTGTTGAATCCCATGACAGAATAGGATGAACCAGTCCTAATAACAGTAATTTATGGACACTTTAAACACATTCGTAGGCTGTTTATAATGAACCTCGATGTGTCGTTGCAGCACTTCTAATAAGTGCTTTTCACAGCCACAGAGCTAAATCAGCTCCTGACAACACTACATCACGTCACAACAAATGCAGCGCTCATGCTTTTTTGCATGTGACTGCTTGATGCCATGCAGACATAATGAGCACAGATTAGCATGTCCCCCCTCTTTTTGAGAACGTGGGACATTGTTATGTCAGCAGGAAAGCGATGTATGACTCTTCGGAAGCGTGCGGTCTGTACTAGTGGGTTTAGTCTAGCAGTATTTAATCCGTGAATAAACTTTTCATTATTTGAGAAACTTAAGCTATGACCCAGTTGGCAAAGCTGTTTCTTCCCCAGTGTGTTGCCAGACATCGGTGTAGAATGAAAACAAATTCTGTTTGTGTTTTTCAGACTCGGTTGAAAGTCGTCGCATGTTACGGCGCAGAGCGAACGCAGTGGCTATTATGCGTTTGAATATGTGACAATAGGACCTGTTGCGGTTAACTCAATTGACTCCGCCCTCAGCCTTGAACTCCTCCGGCCAATCACGTTTAACCGTCTATTTGTTACAGTCAGTCAGGAGTGCATGAAGGACAAGGCACAGACCTCTGCCCCCATCATAGTTCCACTTCCCATTTCATGAGACATTCCCAAATTTAAGGTTCACCGTTTTTTTTGAATTAGGGAGCCCGATGAATTACCTTTTCAGCCCTTCGAGTGCCCTGGCGAGTTTGAGCCGAGGAGGCCCCACTGGTATAATGACGCTTGGCACAATCACCCTTCTGTTCCTCCAACCCTGTTCCCAGGAAACCACACAGCATGCACAATTGCGTACCGTGCTTTGCTGCCCAACCACATTGCTCTCGGCGTGGCTGCGCGGCAAGCCGAGTAACGTGGCATCTCGCTGGATGAACCAGAGTTTATCTTCCCAGAGTTCACACCGATTCGATTATTAATTCATGTTTGCGGGGCGTAGTGAAGGGGTACAAGGCAAAAAAGGAGCTTGATGGAGGGGGAACTTGAGGTTATGCCAGCATGGAGTTTCAAGCATGAAGAGAGCATGACTGTTATGTTAAGCTTCTCCTAATTAAAACCAAAGGATTGGGAAGAAAGCAGCAAAAAAAAAAAAGCGAGATGAATGGACAAAGGACCCAGAACTGGTTCTGAGCTGGTCATAGCTGGTTCTGCTGGCTTTCATGGCCTTCCTCAATGGGCCCACTGGTTTGGAGTGTAGGTTCCCTCCCCTCTTCTTCCCCCCTACTTCTGTTTATGCTTTGTAGCTTATGTGATACTAGGGCTCCATCCTTTCAGATCAGGATTGGGAATACCAGGGGGCCAAATGGGAGCCTGGAGACACATGTCAGCTTGTGCTTTCAGGACGCAGCACTCCAACAGGTCCATCATAAGCAGCCACAGGGAGTCAGGCACCAATGAAGACAGGAAGAGACCACAAAAACAGCTATAGAGACATCAGGAGCCATATAGTGAAAGGAGGAAAGCGAAAACAACACCGCTCAGTAGAGTCAGGAAAGTGACGACTTATTCAGTTGTACGGTGTCGTGCAAAAGGTTACCGGCTGTTTGGAAAGTTAATTTGGCAGTGGCAGAGGTTTGATGGAGCTGTTTAGTCACGCAAGAAGGAAGAAACAAATGAAAGAAATACAGAGAGCCAAACTCAAAGAGGAAGTTCTGTTTGTCACTGAGGCCTTTTTTTAATTTTTAAAAGTTTGCCTTGAACCTTCCTTTTTGTTGTTAAAAAGGCTAAAACGGGGCTAAAAGCACACCTTAAGAAAAAAATGTGTGTATGATTGCAGAAAAATATATACGTTTGTATTGAACATTTATGGAGCAACAGATTTTGTTTGAAAATAAATCATACAAGCTGTTTATTTTGTTTAAAAATATTATAAATGTATGAGGTGGCAAGGGGGGCTGTTTACCCCACACAAAATATTGATGCAAAGTTCGTACTATTTTCAGCTTATTTTGATGAATAAAAGAATTATATTTTGTTCAATAAATATATTGGTTATTAAAATATGTTAATATAAAACATTTTAAAATGTAAAGATTCTGAAAGCATTAAAGGAGACCCCATAGTAATTTAATATAGATTTACAGTGGTAACAACAAATTATATTTTATTATATGATGTTTTTAAATATGATGGTTTCATTCTAAACATAGTGATTATCTCTAAGATGGACACCCAACATAATATATGATATTTACCATTTAAATCTAACAATGTCATGTTAACAAATGGAAAAGTCATTTGGTGCTTTTTACCCCAAATACCATACTTTTACATATTCTTTTGTTATTTAAAAACTGCTGTTTTAATTATCTTAAACAAAACTGAAAATCATTATGAAGACCTTGGTCTCAAGATATATTCAAGAATCAAATATTAGATCAAGTACAAGCTTCACGTCAAGGAACAGTCAAATTTGCACGTGTATCTTGAAAAGCATTGTGTAGTCAGTTGTGTAAGCAGCCAAATATGGGGTGTATGAGGTGTTTTTTTGAGGTTATAGTACATTAAAGAATTATCATGTGACTTATGTACGCAAGGTGACCTGTAAATGCGACAAAGCAGTTTCCACTGCAGTTTTGCAAAATATTCCTTTTTTGACTTGCCTGAAAAACCATCTCATGCAAGCGTAAAATCTTTTTTGCGATATATATGGGAGTTATATCTTTTAAATCCCTGTGGCTTTAAACCAAACGTGGTATTATTTATGTAGCATTTTAGAAATATGTTAGCAGTTTAACTAACTTAAAGACAGCAGTTGACATGGAAACTGACTATAGAGTTGGGGTGGGCGATGTGACCAAAATCTTATGTCACGATATGAGTCATTTTATTTCACGGTGATGATATATATCAAAATATAGTTATTTTTGCTTTGAATAAGGTCTTTACCTTTACCATAGAAATGTCATAATTCTTGTCACCAGTGTCAATATTACATAAAAATAACTCTAGCCTAAATAAAAAAAACCACAAGCTCATTGAAGACGAGTAAACAGTCAACAATTAAATAGGAATAAGAAACTAATCACAAGCAATAGGACAAAAAAAAACTACAGTAGAATGAATGTTACATACATTGTATAAAGTAATCAAATGTATAAAACACCGCATATTCTTCACTGTGTAAATTAAATATATATTACACAAGTGATTTAGTCAAGAGCAGTAAGAGATTTACTCTCTTTTGTTGTTTGATTACAGAAATATTAGACTGCTGTCCCTTTAAGAGCTGCCCGGATCCAATATTCTGTTGCACGTTTTCTTTCTCAGCTGTTTGCTTTCACTAAAGATCTTAATTACGGTGCTTACAAGGATCCTTCTATATTTGCATACTATGTGTGTACTGTGTATATTTATTATGTATATATAAATACAGACACATATGTGTATATATTTAAAAAAATATTTGTATGTATTGTATCTATTTGCATGTAAACACTTATATAATTTATGTTAGATATAAATATAAATAACTTACATATAAATCTAACATATTTTTCCTTAATATATACATGTATGTGTGTGTATTTATATATACATAATAAATACACACAGTACACACACATATAGTATGCAAACAAACTTTTATTTTGAATCAATTAATCGCGGCTAATCATTTTGCAGCTCTACATACAAGTGTGTGTATTTAACCATTCAAGGCCTATAAAGCGGCAAAAATAACTAAAAAAATTATACCGTGTACATATAGTGAAATTAGTTCTCTCGCTGCTTATTACATTTAAACGGCTTAAAATCACTTGTTTTTAAACCTCAATGCTTAAACAGAAACAATACATTTCTGCTGGTTAATCATATCAGCATGTCACCCACCCCTAAAGCAAGTCACATTAATGCATGCTGTAGCACCCCTAGTGGAAACATTGTGAATGCAACTCTTATTTTTACATTGAATATTGCATTGTTTATTATAAATAATTCATCCATGCACGTCATTATTTTAATTTTTAAATCATATGCCCTTGTAACCCAATTATCCAATCTTTTCCTGATGGACAAAATCAAGTGTCGCCCTCCATTTTATTTTCATCTGAGAAGCAGTTTTACATTGTAACAGCGGATATACATTGTAATATGGAAGATAGACTATCACAGTTTCCATTTAATGCGAATTTTACAAAGCAACAACATGTAAAACCAAGCTTGTGTAGATGTTCATGTACCTCCATAGAGTGTTTTTCAGGCCTTGAGGTTCACATCTTTATCCTAATTCAATGTCTTACATAATACGTACCTTCACTGCTCCATTTTACTCAGATGAACACACCATGTCTCCTTTAAACAAGCTGAGATTAATATGTACTCTTTTTTGCATCCTTTTCTTATAGGGAAACAAGGGACCGACACAGAGTTTCTCTATAGATCTTCCTCTCTCACACACGCACACTTGAAGACCGAGAATAATCGCTCTGAAAGCATGGAGCCCGCTGAGATGAACACTATCCCCAATGGGAAAGGGCACGAAGCTGGCGAGGAGACAACTGCGATTGCAATAAAAAGCCAATCAGAAGATGCAGCTCAGTAAGTATTCGCTCAAGGGTGCAATATAATGTTTGTCTGGTTAAGGATGGTTTATTGTCAGTCATCCAATGTGTATAGATTTAGCAATACAGTTTCGGTTGATATAAGCATTATTCAATCGATCCATCAGTTTATCTTAGGGGTGCCTTAAGCTTTTGGCAGCGCATATATACAGTATGTGTGAACATCAGTGTGTGTTTTTGCAGTATCTTCCAGCTAGCATTAAGCATCCAGTCATATCATCTTAATAAGGTGAAGCCTGTCTGTCATCACAGTCCTAAATGTCACTGAACAGCACAGTTCAGACATCACTGAGCACATTCAGTAGCACTGATGTTATGCTTTCATAGCTATGTTAAAGCTCCAACCTGTCTGTGATTGTGATGTTTTGTGCAAATTAATGTGTATGGGTGTTTCTTCAACTACAGGAACTTTCTGTTCTTAATTACTCACCCTTATGTTGTTACAAACCCGTAAGACCTTCATTCATCTTCGGAAGACAAATTAAGATTTTTTGTTGATGAAATCCGATAGCTTTATGACCCTGCATAGACAGCAATGCAACTGAAACATTCGAGGCCCAGAAAGGTAGTGAGGAGATCATTAAAAAAGTCCACGTGACATCAGTGGTTCAACCAGGGGTGTCGCTAGGGCTAATCATTTTTTTGTATGGCCCTATGATTTAAACGGAATTTGTCAAATTTGGAAAAAATTAATCAAAAGTTGCTCATTAAACTTAAATCAAGTTGCAATATGGACTAGTATCTGTAAATATATAAAAAGGCTATTTAAATATGAATCCTGCATGTTCTGCGTGTCTTTTTATGAATAAATGGCTCGGACACGCGGTTTCGTTTACTACACGTAATACTGACGTGCGTTTGACGCTACGCACGTCAACCCGTCAAAGTAAAAGTTTCGTTTAACTTTATTAATCATTCAGTATAATGTATAATGTGCCTACCACCACTACTACTACTACTATTATTTAATAAAAAAATATAGATTTTTTTCACACAGTATGTCTTTCATGTTTTAAATTTAATTAGTAAATCCTCCTTTTTTGCCAAAAATAAAATATAATTTTCATTAAAAGATCAATTAAAAATAAAAAAATGTTTTATACCTTCATTTGATAACCAGAAAAATGCACAACACAGAATTCCATAAGGCTATTGTAAAAATAAATAAAAGTTGTTTTTATGCATTCAAATAAACAGACATGCTAAAACATATTTGGTAACAAAACGTAAAGTGAGAAAAATGAAACATTTCATAGGGTCCTAAATGTAATTTTTCGTTACTTTTGATAAATTGACGGTAAATTGTATAAGATTCATGGTTTTAATTAATTACACATGATTAATTACATTTTTCTTAATAAAATTTAATTTAATCATTAAAAAAAAGTCCAGAAAAATGAAAACAGAATTGAATAAATAAATAAATAAATAAAATAAAACAGAATTTGGGGGAAAAAAAATAGGGCCCTATTTTTGCATGCAACTATATATTTGTTACAGTTATAAATACATTTTCAAATTTATTGATTTATTTATTTTTTTGTCTAACATATTTTTGTAATGTTATAATTTTGTTATAATACTTTGATATGTTTGCTATTTGCAGTGATTACTATTTACTATTGTTCATAGTGTGACAAGGTCTTTAACCCCCGGTTTAATGCCCCTGGACCCCCCTAGAAGAATCCAGGGTCAGCCACTTGTGTGATGTGAGCCCCCTTCCCACCACCACTAGCCCCTGATGTTTTGGCACCAGCCCCGGATGTTTTAAAATCCTAGAAACGCACCTGGGTTCAACCGTAATGTTATAAATTTAAGAGAATACTTTTTGTCCGGAAAGAAAACAAAAATAATGACTTTAGTCCACAATTTCTTTTCTTCCGCATGAGTCTTTGACGCACGTTCAAGAAAGTACCACACAAAATGTGTCAAAACTATAATTTCCACCAATTTCCACCATTTTTCTCCACAAGACTTAAAAGTGCCCATAGTTGAAGAAACACCTGTATGTTCTTTTATATGCAAAACAAAATCACCCTGCATGTAGAAGAACTGCTCGCCTTCACAAAAGCAACTGAAATGTTTCTCAACTAGACCCTGATTGTGGCCCACATGGCTTCAGTAGTGTGTTTACCTATGGGTGTGTTCATTATGGTTTCCCTGTCTTTTGTGCTTTCGTGGATGCGGCTCCTACACTGCTCTGTAGGGAACTTGTACCCAATAGCACTGAAAATGCCAGGTACGTCATGCAGAGAGAGAAATCATCAGCAAAGAAAACAGTTATTTTCCACAGCTGTAAATAAAGCACCATCCCTAAATCAGTGTTTTGGTGGCGTTAACCCTTTAGTTAGTTTTCATTGATAGTGTGCTGCCAGGCAGTCCTTCATGGGTGTCATGTGTGTTTTTAGTACCGACAGAACTCCAGGTAATGCAGAGGCAAACCTGGCAGAAAGCTCGGAGTTCCTGTCCAACGCAGATGACAAGAAAACCCCTCGCTTCACGGACGTAAGTTGAGCTTTTGGTAAGATTTCATGTACGTGCCAGACAAAATCATAATGTTTTTCAAATGTGAATGTGTTAACTAACTGCTCTGTTTTTCTAATTAGTTTGAGGGAAAGACTTCTTTTGGGATGTCCGTCTTCAACTTGGGAAACGCCATCATGGGAAGTGGAATTCTGGGATTGGCCTATGCAATGGCTAACACAGGAATTGTCCTCTTTGTGTAAGTTACAGTTTTAGGTCAAACTCTATGCATTCAGATTGCAGGGGAAAGCACTTTGAGCAGGGTCCTATGAAAACACGGACGGAATCGCAAAGTCCGGTCATAAAAATAGAATTTACTGTATAACACGGAATGTCATGGAATTTACCACATTTGGGATGAATAAATCAAAAGTAGGTCAATACACTTAAATAAAAACATAAATACTACAAATAAAACTAATATTAAAACATTCTTTTTTAAGAAAATATTTACCAGAGAAATTGTTTACTAGAATTAAAATATATATATATATATATATATGTTGTACATTTATTCTGGTAAATATATTCTAGTAAACAATTTCTCAGATAAATATTTTCTTTAAAAAAAATGTTTTAATATTAGTTTTATTAGTAGTAGTAGTAGTAGTAGTACTATCATTACATTAAGTAATATATTTCTGTATAAGTAATATATTTCATTAAGTAATATATATATATATATATAATTACAATAAATTATATTTTAAATTATACAATTGCTGTTAAATTGTGTATGTTTAATGATATCAAATAATTAGACGTGCTTTTTGATTAATATTTTAAATGTAACCTTGAAATACAAAAATCCAGAAAAATTATAACAGGAAAAAAAACATCATTTGGAAAAAATAAAACGAAATTTGGGAAAAAATAAAACGGATTTCATAGAGCCGTAACTTTGAGCTAGAATTAATAAAATCATTGTGCGTTTCATACCATCGTAAACCACTTTGAGGGGAAACATTAGAGCCAGAACCAATAATGTTTTTACTGTTAATCAAACATATATTTTATTGACATGTATTCGCTTTAATGAGATATATAATCTTTAATGAGATTCTGATCCCTACACTCTTAAAAATAAAGGCTCCAAAGGGGTGTTTGTGCAGTGTTGCCATAGAACCATTTTTTGTTCCCTAAAGAACCTTTCAGTATACAGTTCTTAAAAGAACCTTTTTCCCACTATAAAGAACCTTTTCTGCATTTGAAAGCTTTCATGGATGTTCTTTTTTTTTTTTTACTTTATTTTTATAAACACAATAACAAACAAACAACACTCCTTCATGGGTACATACATAAATATTTTTCCAAAGTATGGCACAAAAAGAGAAAAATAAATTGAATAAATTTCAGCCTGGTCAACTGGTTACAAAATAAGCAAATATTTGTAAACATGCATAGGAGAATATTTATGGTCATACAATCATAGACATGATACTTATTTCTGTAGGAGTACTACCAAGCAGCCATTGATCCTAGTTACATATATTTACAATAATAAGTGTACATATTCCACTTTGGCGTTTATCCGACTTCTCTCTGTTTTAAAATATATAGATTGTCCATTTTCCCCAATGCTTCTTAAAAGTCTCTTCTTGCAGTCTCAATCTGAATGTTAGTCTTTCCATCTTGTAAATTTCTGTAACTATTTGTTGCTTTTTTTGCTGCTGTTAGTAGAATCCTGAGTAAATATTTATTCATATTATTAACTGATTCAGGTATATTGCCCAGAAATAGAATATAAGCTGTTTTTTCAATCTTAATTTCCAATATTTCCTCTATGGCAGAATGTATTTCTGACCAAAACAAATTCAAGACTGGACAAGACCTTAAGAACTTTCATGGATGTTCAAGGTTCTTCATGGAACCACTTATTCCAATAAAGAACCTTTATTTTCAAGAGTGTATATTTGACTCAATGTACACTATTGTTCTTTTTTTTTTTGAAAGAAATGAATGCTTTTATTCAGCAAAATTGATTACAACTTCACAGCTTCTGTACAGTTGATGATCTGTGTTAATTCCATTCTGTGAACTGGTCCTCCCGCTGTATTAATCCTCTAGTAAAGCAGCCTTTATTAGAAAAGTCAGATTGCCAGAGAGATTTGTATCCTGACTGACCTTCAGTAGAGCTGAGCGGGCTGTACCAGGACCCTCACTGTGCACGGGAGCTCTGCGTTCACGCCAGGCACGCTGTATTACTTTGGTTAACAAAGGGTCTGTCATCTAGTTATGATCTAATGGTCTGTGCTACTTATCATGGGCTCTCTGCTGTGATCGTGAAGATTAGGTTGTACATGCTTTATGAAAACCAGTCAGGCCTTTTAATCCGCGCTGAGCAATGTACAGCGGATTTTATTTTCCTTTCTGGGAGGGCTTTAGGTTTGAGCTGTTTGGTGTGACTGGGGTTCAGCGATATTTGGCACGTTTGAACTTTCCGTACTCCCGATTCTCTAGTACATTTGGTACCTGTCTGATCTGAGAATTGTATCCCCAGTGCTGATTGTGGCTTCGGGCTACTCATAAATCAATCCCAGACACAATTTAATAATGCAGCTAATATTCCTTTCAATAATAGTGCAGCTCTTGCGAATGAATTCATGAGGTTTATGGGAGTTTCTTAGGCCTTGCCATTGTGGAGTCTCAAGATATGATGGACTGTATGTTAATATAATAACATTTTCTTTGTATTCTTCTATATGCTTGATGGCATTTAAAATGAGCATTTATTTATCATCTATCATAAATTTTCCATAGCAGCATCTGTGCTGTTTATTGTTGTAAATGGTGTATATAGATGAAGACAGAGGACAGATTCTGCAATGTTGATGTTGGCTTTTGTCCGTGTGAGCTGTGGGTTGACTTCAGGCTTGATTTTGTTGTGTCACTTTGAATCTTGGCAGCCGTTCCCTAAAGGCAAGAGTAAGTCTATGACTCTGAGAAATGCACAACATAACAAACAAGGATAACTTATGAATATCCAGCATCACAAAATGTGTGGAGTTCCTATTCTTTTCTTATAGAACTGAGATTAAATGGAGAGCAAACAGGCTCCTGCTTACATATTTCTCCTCAGAAAAAGACCCCAGTAATCTTACATTTGTCTCGATTTCAACAAACTGCAGTAAATCTGCAGTTTCGGTATGACTTAAAGGAATAACTCAACCAAAAATTTAATATTTGCTGAAATGTAAGCATTACATCACTTGCTCAGCAATGGATCCTCTGCAGTGAATGGGTGCCATAAGAATGAGAGTCCAAACAGCTGATGAAAACATCAAGGTTTGCCTGGATTTTTTACTAAATTTTAGGAGAAATGTGGGGTAATGTTTTACCTAAATTAAACTTATCTGAGAACATTGATTGGCTTTGAAAGAGCAGGTCTTTGTGCAAGATTATGACAAACAAAAAATCCCTCTTGCCTTGAAATTTGGCTTCCTGGTGCTTACTGCGAAATGTTATTGCTCAAGGACATGCATTTATTTCATGTTTTTGGAATGAAAGACATGTTTATGAAACAAGTAGGAGCAAGAATTGTGAAATACAAAGTACATATGCGACCCTGCACCACAAACCCAGTCATAAGGGTCAATTTTTTTAAATTGAGATTTGTACATTATCTGAAAGCTTGCATAAATAAGCTTTCCGTTGATGTATGGTTTGTTAGGATAGGACAATATTTGGCCCTAGATACAAGTAGTTGAATATCTGGAATCTGAGGGTGCAAAAAAAGCGAAATATTGAGAAACTCTCCTTTAAAGTTGTCCAAATGAAATTCTTAGCAGTGCATACTACTAATTAGAAATTAAGTTTTAATATATTTACTGTAGGAAATTTACAAAATATCTTCATGGAACATGATCTTTACATGATATCCTAATGATTTTTGGTGATAATTTTGACCCATACAATGTATTGTTGGCTATTGCTACAAATATAGCTATGCTATTTAAGACTGGTTTTGTGGTCCAGGGTCACATATGCCAAAAAATCAACTGAATATCTGCTATGCTGATTTGCTGTAGCGCCATGCTCGATTAAAATTTCATGTATTCGTTCTCAATTATAATCATCTTTAATAGCCTCAGTGACAGAGTACTGCTGGAGTCTCAATTAACAGTGTGCCACTTCTCAGAGTCATCCACTTCTTCCTCCATTTGCTATTAATTTAAAAGCTGATGAAGCCACTTGGATAAACGGTCTTCAATAAAACAAGAAACACGTCCAGACGCTCAAGAGTAAATTGTGTGAGATACTAAATTAACAGTAATTTGTCTTCAGGTTCTAACAAGATGTTCTAGCACCATAGCATTCAAGATTGGTCTTGATCTCAGATTTAAAAATCCTAATATGGCAAATTATATGAGAGAAATGTTGATTATTGATGCATTTCATTCTATGCTGAAATTAATCAACAGAAAATTAACATTAATTTTAAATAATGTTCTTTTAAAAACTGATTGGTTTTCCAGCATTTTTGTGTATTTGAAACCTTTCCAACAATGACTGTATGATTTTGAGATCCATCTTTTCACACTGAGGACAACTGAGGGACTCATATGCAACTATTGCAGAAGGTTTAAATGCTCACTGATGCTCCAGAAGGAAACACAATGCATTAAGAGCCGGGGGGTGAGAACTTTTGAACAGATTGAAGATGTGTACATTTTTCTTATTTTGCCTAAATATCATATGTTTTTAATTTAGTACTGCCCTTCAGAAGCTACATAAGATACTTTCCCAGAAGACAAAAGAAGTTAAATTTACCCTGATCTTCAAATTCAAAAGTTTTCACGCCCCGGCTCTTAATGGATTGTGTTTCCTTCTGAAGCATCAGTGAGCGTTTGAACCGTCTGTAGTAGTTGCATATGAGTCCCTCATGTGATTTCATTTCAGTTAGGAAGTTTCGAAGGTTTTGGAACAGCTATAACTGCTAAATTAAGCACTTTTTCTGTGTAGTTTGTAGCTTTGACGATATCAAATATCTCATCAAAATCAGCTGCTAAAGATGATGATTAGATGCTGAACTGATCACATAGTGCCCTCTTTCAAGCCAGCTGCATCCACTAACACACTGCAGCTGGTGAACAAATGGCATATTCTGTCTCAGATTTTTCAAAGCTTTTTAATCTCGTAATGCTGCCTCCTCCAGCGTAATTTGTTATTAAACGCGAACGATTAGCTGTACTAGTTGTGCTCCACTTATTTATTAAATACGAGTGGTATGTTAGTTAAGGCTGGGAGGGTTTTTTTATGCTGAATATCCATTTTAGAGCTTGTGTGAGTCAGAGCCCCATAGTTTTCAGCAGAACTGCACTCGTTGACTTCTCCTCCTGCAGTTTGGCCACGTCACTTGGAAAAAAAGAAGGAAAAGGGAAAACGTGAGAAAGTGCGGAGTTGAAACTGAGTGCTTGGCAGAGAGGGTGGTTAGGCCTGGTCAGTACAGATGCCAAGACATTCTGGACCTAGGAAAAGCGACTAAACAGGACATTTGGATGGAGGAAAAAGAGTCAGTAGAGCGTATTTCGGGTTCCCAGCTTGAGATGTTTGTCCAGATGTTGGCAGCTGGAGGGTGCCATTGCGTTTATGGGTTTATCTGAGACTTGCGATTACGCCGTCTAGTATTTTTCCACCTTACTGAGACTGTAACCTCTTTTCAACTCTTAAAGTTAGGCCTTTTTTTGTTCTAAACACATATACTACAAGTCAAAAGTTTTTGAACAGTCAGATTTTTTATGTTTTTTTTTTAAGAATTATTTTCTGCTCACCACGCCTGAATTTATTTGTTCCATAATACAGCAAAAGCAGTAATATTGTGAAATATTTTCACTATTTAAAATAACTGTTTTTTTAAGGAAATAAATTATAGAAATTAATACTTTTATTTAGCAAGAATGCTTTAAATTGATCAAAAGTGACGATAAAGACATTTATAATGTTACGAAAGGTTTCTGTTTCAGATAAATGCTGTTCTTCTGAACTTTCTAAGGAAACCTGAAAGAAACCTGAAAAAAATTGTACTCAGCTGTTTTCAACATAATAACAATAAATGTTTTTTAAACAGCAAATCAGAATATTGGAATGATTTCTGAAGGATCATGTGACTATGTAATGATGCTAAAAATTCATCTTTGAAATCACAGGAATAAAATTTAAAATGTTTTAAATAGTAGAAATATTTTAAAATTTTACTGTTTTTGCTATACTTTGGATCAAATAATTGGAGGCTTGGTGAGCAGAAGAGTATTCTTAAAAAAAACGTTACAAATCTTACTGTTCAAAAACTTTTGAAATTACTGTAAATTATTCAGTTATAAATACAAGAAATCAAATAATTCTAACTTGCTGTCAATCATAGAAAATAATTTAGACACAATAATTTTAATTTATGTAATTTATATAAAATAATAAATTATTAAATTATAAAAGTAAATTAAATTATTATAAATTATTAATATATTATATATACAGTCCTGCATCTTGAAATAAAATTCTTCTGATTTGTAAAAAAGGCCTGATTTGACCTAATTTGATGATAATGAGTTATCATGCACATGCAGTTTTTCACAAAAAATAAATGAAGCTTTTACAAAGTATATGTATCAGCTTTAATACACATATCAAAAACAGACAAATGTCAAGTTTAGGTTTAACTGACAAAAAAAAACTTTCAAAATGTATCATTTAAGGAGTGCAAAACGTGGAAATCAGGACATAAATTCATACATTCATACATAAAATTGAACAAATAGTTCAGATGAAGATAGAAATCATGCCTTTGTGGCAGTTTTTTTCTTATAATTAATAGACAATCTAAGACTTACAGATGGTTTTCAAAAACAACATTTTTTTAAAAATGTTGGATTTGAGCAAATGTTTTGAAATCCAGCAAATTCCTTTTTGACTGCTTTTTCTATAATTGTCATTGATATATTTAATCTCTTGTTTTTAACCTAGGATATTACTTTGTGTCTTGAGTGGGATCTTAAAACCTTTCAATTCTGTGCTTTTGAGCCAATAGCTGTTTCAAAGTCCTCTATAAATATACAACATAGCCACAATGGTGCTTGACAGTGACATGTGGTTCCAGTTGCAGTTATTTTGTCTTTTGTGTCTTTCAGAATTCTCCTCACTGCTGTCGCTGGTCTGTCTGCATACTCCATTCACCTACTGCTAAAATCTTCAGGCGTTGTGGGTGAGTAGGCTATTTCATTTCACTGACCCAATACCAGTTTAAAGCTCTCCTCTGTAGTTAGGAATATAATTTGGATATCAAAACTGGTCCTGAACCTTTGCCCTGAGCTAAAATGAAGAGCCAGTTTAGATGGAGGTGTTAACTGATGTGATATTGCTCTTGCTGTTGGCTCAGTGACCATCTGCCTCTCTCCTCTGTGAGAGATTTTAATTGGGCAGAATATTTCTAGTGTGCATTAGGCTAAAAATAGCCAAGCGTCTGCTGTGCTTGATCAATTGTGGCTGTCATTGTCAGAGCTATATAAGCCCATGGTTACATTGTTTCCCCAAACCTATGTTGGTTACCTTGAAAAACTAACAAACCTTACATACTGTATAACATGATATACACATTACTTAATAATAGTTGTTTTAATAACGAATACATTTGAATGAAAGCTGATTTAAAAACAGTATCTGTTTTATTTAGAAGACTTGTTTGTGATATTATTATTATTGTCACATGCTGTTTTAAATTTATTATTGCTATTAAGAGGAAGAAAAATAATATTTTGGGGGTTTAGCTGTACATTACAGCTGGGCAATGTATGGATTTCACATCTTTTTTCTTTGTTGTCAGGCATTAGAGCTTATGAACAACTGGGCTTCCGAGCCTTCGGCACACCAGGCAAGATGGCTGCCGGCATTGCAATCACCCTTCAGAACATTGGAGGTGAGACTTTGTCAAACAATGTCTCTTAGGAGACACAATGTATTGCTTTGTGACCCGTCAAGGGCACAGCACACATATACACCCCTGCAGAGAGAGTGACTGGACTTAGATAGATGCCAGTGTCGGTCAGACAATCTAGGTCATCATTTTGTTATTTTTTATTTCTTCATTATCCTGGTGTATGCACTACCAGTCAAAAGTTTTTGAACATTAAGATTTTTAATGTTTTTTACAGACGACTCTTTTGCTCACCAAGCCTGCATTTATTTGATCTGAAATGCAGCAAAAGCAGTAATAGTGTGAAATATATTTGCTATTTAAAATAACTGTTTTCTATTTGAATATATTTTAAAATGTAATTTATTTATGTGAAGCAAAGCTAAATTTTCAGCATCATTACTTCAGTCTTCAGTGTCACATGATCCTTTAGAAATCATTCTGATTTGCTGTTTAAGAAACATTTTATTATTATTATTATTATTATTATTATTATTATTATTATCAATATTTGAAACAGTTGAGTACACTTTTTCAGGATTCTTTGATGAACAGAAAGATCGAAAGATCAGCATTTATCTGAAATAAAAAGCGATAGGGGAGAAATTATATAAATTAATACTTTTATTTAGCATGGTGCGTTAAATTGATCAAACGTGATGATAAATACATTTATAATGTTACCAAATATTTCTATATTAACAGCGATAAATGCTGTTCTTCTGAAGTGTTTATTCATCAAAGAAACCTGAAAAAAATCTACTCAGCTGTTTTCAACATAATAATAATAATAAATATTTTTTGAGCAGCAAATCAGAATATTATAATGATTTCTAAAACATCATGTGAATGGGGTAATGATGCTAAAAATTCAGCTGTGAAATCACAGGAATAAATTACATTTTAAAATATATTCAAATAGAAAACAGTTATTTTAAGTAGTAAAAATATTTCTAAATACTTTGGATCAAATAAATGGTGGCTTGGTGAGCAGAAGAGACTTTTTTAAAAAACATTAAAAATCTGTTCAAAAACTTTTGACTGGAAGTGTATGTATATTCAGTTAATTACAGATGTAATTATAAAGTAATTAAAGGGTTAGTTCATTAGTCATTAATTACTCACTCTTATGCCGTTCCAAATCCGTAAGAGCTTTGTTCATCTTCGGAGCACAAATTAAGATATTTCTTACCCTACAAAGACAGCAACGCAACTACTACGTTCAAGGCCCAGAAAGGTAGTAAGGACATTGTTAAAATAGTCCATGTGACATCAGTGGTTCAACCGTAATGTTATGAAGTTACGAGAATAATTTTTGTGCGCAAAGAAAACAGAAATAACAATATACAGACGATGAACTAAGAGAGATGGATGTTCTAGCAGCACCATACGGATGCGTCGTTTTACTCTTGTGAAGACTGAAGAGAAGAAATTGTTGAATAAAATCGTTATATTTGCTTTCTTTGCACACAATATTCTTGTAGCTACATAACATTACCGTTGAACCGATGATGTCACATGGACTGTTTTAATGATGTCCTTACTACCTCTCTGGGCCTTGAACGTGGTAGTTGTGTTGCTGTCTATGCAGGCTCAGAAGGTTTTCGGATTTCATCAAAAATATCTTAATTTGCGTTCCACAGATAAACGAAGGTCTTACGGATTTGGAACGACATTAATTAATGACAGAATTTTTATTTTTGGGTGAACTATCCCCTTAAATGTATCTCAGTTTCTGGCCTATTGTATAACATCTCTCTCTCGCTCTCTCTTTTTTTGTTTCCATATTTTTTCTTTTATATTGATTTTCCTTTCTGCTAATAGTTTTTTTAATCTACAGTGATGGAAAAAGACCCTGAGCTGGTTGGCGTTTGGTGCATGTTTATAAAAACTAAATATAGAACTGATTCTCTTCTTTACTGTGACATTTGCTTCCAGGATAATAACCACAATCCCCTGGAGTGGACGAATACGTCCTGGATTAGATTGTTTACTGTATATGTGAGTGTGTGTGCGTCTCTCTGTGTGTGTGCATGAATCTTACAGCCATCCTCTCTCTCTCTTTCTCCTCTCACAGCCATGTCCAGCTACTTGTACATAGTAAAGTATGAGTTTCCACTGGTTATCCAGGCTTTTCTCAAGGTGGATAATCCATCAGGGTGAGTACACATGTCTGCATGTGTTTAAAGTTGTGTTTTAGTTCTCAGAAAGTAACACAAATACATCATCTTGTTTTTTCCACTGTTTATTGGCCACATTAAGACACTTTATTACCACATGACCCGTTTCAAGCATGTTAAGGTATCAGCACGCAGAAAGACTTACTGGAAAGACAAATAAAACATGGGATCTGTTTAATGTATGCAACTGTTTCTGCTAGATGACAGTGACATTAAATAGAAACCAAATTAAGTCTGCTGCTTCAAATGTTTCGCTTGAGAAAAAGATCAAGTAATGTTGCACAAGAATACAGTAATACTGTAAAATATTTATAGAATTTAAAAGATACGTTTTCAATTTGAATAGCTTTTAAAATGTAATTTATTCCTGTGATGCAAAGCTGAATTGTCAGTAGCCATTACACTGTAAAAAACAATAAAACACAATTTGAGTCAACTTAAAATAATTTGTTACCCTGCTGCCTTAAACTTTTAAGTTCAGTCAACTCAAATAAGTTTAGTCAACTTGAAATAAGTTGTACTAAGTGAAAACTTTGATATTTGTGTTGACTAAACTAAAAATTTTGTAAGTTTGTTAAACTTAAAAGCTTAAAAAATTGAATCAACTCAAATATCTAAGTTGTCAACTTAACATTTCAAGCTGACTAAAATGTTTTGTGTTGACTGAACTTGAAATTTTAAGTTGACTCAACAAATTATTTATTTATTTTTTTTACATTGTAGCCTTTTAGTGTCATATGTTATGTGATTTCTGAAAGATCGTGTGACACTAAAGACTGGAGTAATTCAGCTCTGCAATCACAGGAATAAATTACGTTTTAAAATATATTAATATAAAACACTTCCTTCTAAACTGTAATAATATTTCACAATATCACTGTTTTTACTGTGCTTTTGATAAAAAAAATGCAGCCTTGATGAGCATAAGAGACTTAAAAACATTAAAATAAATTAATTATTTGAAACCTTTGACCAGTAGCGTATATGAAACACAACTAAGAGCTCCATGACAGCAATAAAAATGCTAAGAGAGACAGAAAGCAGTGTGTGGGCATGCCTTCCCTGAAAGGCCAAAAGGGAAAAAGGTTGTTTGATTAGTCGAGCCTGAAAGCACCTCTTTCAATGGCATTTCGTTTTCTTTTTTACAAAATACCAGCCTTTCATTGTGGGCATGAAGGTGTTAATGCTAGCAACCACATCAGTTTGGCCCCTGGCAATGATTACTGCCAATTTGTGTCTGTGTGTGAGCTGTGCAGTTTCTCTCAGATCAATAGGTCCCTGAGGATTTCTGAGTCACCTAGTAAAACCCACCAACGTAATTGTGTGAAAATGTGTGCGTGTTACAGGAGAACTATGATAGATGGACTAGATCTGATGAGAACCGGTTTGTATGCATGTGAAGGTCAGATCTCTCCTGACTATAACACTCTGTTGCCCAGCCAAGGAGATGCGTGTGTATGTGTGTGTGACGGTCCGTGACGCAAGCCGACTGCAGATGCGATGACTGGATCTCGGCCTGACAGAAGGCCTGTGCGCACACTCTGGAGGACACCTCAAAAACTCCACGGAAACGACCTTTGGCTGCCTCATTTGAATTCCTCACCTCTCTAGGCGAGCGAGGAGGATCACGACGCAGTAAACAGTGACTATTCATTTCGGTTTTAGCAGGCAGTGCCCATGAATCTGACAGTCTGTGTAAATTAACACCAGGAATGTTTTAGAAAAGGAGTTCAGTCATTGTAGACACTGTATTTAATTTGACACAAGGATAAACTTGTCAGCCAGTAAGACTAAATATGTCAAAAAAATGTGATTATATGACCAAACCATTTAAAAGTTTGGGGTCAGTACGATTTTTCAAATGTTTTGAAAGAAGTCTCTTATGCTTATAATTTTATTACAGTTTAGATAACTGTTTTCTATTTCAATAAATTTTAAACTGTAATTTATTCTTGTGATAGAAAGCTGAATTTTCAGCCTCATTACTTATGTCTTCAGCGTCACATGATCCTTCATAAATCATTCTAATATGCTGATTTAATGATCAAGAAACAATATTATTATTATTATTAATGTTGAAAACAGTGCTGCTTAATATTTTTGTGGAAACCGTTATGTATTTTTTTCAGGATTCTTTAATTAATAGAAATTTTAAAAGAACAGCATTTATTAAAAAAAGAAATCTTATTTAATATTATTAATGTCTTTACTGTTACTTTTAATTAATGCATTTTTATTGAATGAAAGTACAGTATATTAAAAAAAACTTTCTGACCCCAAACTTCTGAAGGCTAGTATAAACTGTAGAAAGAAATATAAAGAAATAATATGATCGATAAGGCAACATGTTTTTCCGTAACTCAATAAATTAACTCAAACTTTAACTTAATTTTTTAAGTTACGCTACCAGTCAAAAGTTTTTGAACAGTAAGATTTTTAATGTTTTTTAAAGAAGTCTTTTATACTCACCAAGCCTGCATTTATTTGATCCAAAATACAGCAAAAACAGTAAAATTTTAAATTATTTTTACTATTTAAAATTACTGTTTTCTGTTTTAATATATTTTAAAATATAATTTGTTCCTTTATAATTTGTTGAATTTTTAGCATCATTACTCATCATTACATGATCCTTCAGAAATTATTCTAATATTCTGATTTGCTGCTCAAAATAATAATAATAATAATTATTATTATTATTATTATTATTATTATTATGTTGAAAACTGCTGAGTAAAATTTTTTTCAGGCTTCTTTGATGAATAGAAAGTCCAGAAGAACAGTAATTATCTGAAATAAAATCTTTTGTAACATTATGAATGTCTTTATCATCAGGTTTGATCAATTTAAAGCATCCTTGCTAAATAAAAGTATTAATTTGTATAATTTCTTTCCAAAAAACAATTATACTGACTACTGACTCCAAATATATATATATATATATATATATATATATATATATATATATATACACACACAAAATCTTTCTGTTCATCAAAGAATTCTAAAACAATGTTCTCAACTGTTTTAAATATTGATGATGATGATGATAATAATAATAATAATAATAATAATAATAATACATTTTCTTGAACAGCAAATCAGCTGAGAATGATTTCTGAAGAATCGTGTGACACTGAAGACTGGAGTAATGATGCTGAAAATGTACCTTTAATCACAGGAAAAAAATATAATTTTAAAATATATTTAAATAGAAAACAGTCATTTTAAATATTGTTTTTGCTATACTTTGGATCAAATAAATGCAGGCTTGGTGAGAAGAAAAGACTCTTTTAAAAAAACATTAAAAATCTTACTATTCAAAAACATTTGACTGGTAGTGTATATGAGGTTCAACTAGTCAAGTTTTGAAAAGTTGAAATCATTTCCAACTAGATTATACTTGGCAAAAGTGCAGTAGGTGGAAATTTTTTATCGCTTAGATATTTTTTGTTAGTGATCGAAACATTTTTAACAGCAATTTGGTTCTGATATGTGAAAGATAGCAGTGCAGATAAAGACGGAAAGCTGTTGCATGTGTAAAAGTGGCTATTTTCTTTTCCTGTCTTGCTCTTTGGCAAAGCCACAATTTGTGCGTTGTATTTTAAGCCACTTTAGTAAGAAAGTTGGTTAAGAGCGTGCACTTAAATGTGCCCATTTATTCTGCACCCAGACATGTCCTCATCCAGACTAGACATGGAGGGGTGAGCGGGGTGTAGAACTGTTGAGAGAAAGTTAGTGTTCAGGCAAGTGTTGGCATGCCTTTCAATGGCTGACTCACACCACTGCCCATGTGAAACTCCTGTGGCAGAGAAAGAACATCGCACACAGATCCTAAGCCAACCAGTACCAGAGTCTAGCACCATCTCCTCCAGTTTAGCTTGACCTCCTGAAATAACATCACTGAGATCATAGCATCTCAACTTAATAAAATCTACACTCCACTAAACATCTTTGGTTTGATGGAGTCGCTCTATTGTCTCATATCAAGCTGAATTTCCGGGCAGGGTACGGGCTGTCCTTAATAAGTCTCTTGGTCTTTGTCGTTCAGAGCTTCTGTGAGAGATGCCTTGTTTTTGGTCTTAATGGGGGGCAGAATAACAAGATTAGCAGCTTTAGGATGAGTTAGAGAGGGAGAGGATTTCCTCTAAATTGGCCTGTGATTGAGCACAAGGGTTTGGGTCTAAATAGCTGCTCGGTCACACATCACAAAACATTTAAAAGGAAGGGCACTGATCGCTCCCCCAAAAAAATTACCCCCTCCCTGTCCCGGTGTTGTCCAGCAATGTAATTTCTGCATTGCACTGTAAGCCGTTTAAACAACATACTGTAGTAAGCAGTCATTTATTATTATGAAAATGTAATGCATTTGTAATAATTAATAAGAGGACTGCTGCTCCATATGCAAATACAGAAGGGAACAGCCATACAGTGGTTTCATTACAATAAATGGACGCTTTTTGGCCTGAACTCCCTTAAAGAAGTAGTTCACTTCCAGAATGAAAATGTCCTGATAATAAGTCATCCAAGATGTTCATGTCTTTCTTTCTTTAGTCGCATAGAAATGTGGTAAACATTCTAGGATTGTTCTCTATATAGTGGACTTCAGTGGTGGACAGTGGGTTGAAGGTCCAAATTGCAGTTTTAGTGCACACTGTAAAAAAAAAACAACAACTTAAAAAAAGTTGTTTCAACTTAAAAAAGTAAGTGTTCGTGCTGCCTTAAAGCCCGAGCACTTACTTTTTTAAGTTGAAACAACTTTTTTTTTTACAGTGCAGCTTCAAAGGGCTCTACACAATCCCAACCAAGGAATAAGGGTCTCATCTAGCAAAATGATCTGTTATTTTCTTAAAAAAAAAATAAAAAAAATGATATACTTTTTAACCACAAATGCTCATCTTGCACTAGCTCTGCGATACGTGTCTTCAAGCGTTGTGTAATCCCGTTGGAAAGGCAGGGTGAAAAACTTTAATTTTCTCCCTTATAAGACCCTTATTCTTCGGCTGGGATCATTCTGAAAGTGAACCTCTCTTTTAAGCATGGTTAAATCACTGTAACACAGCACTGATTGAGTTTATAAAACAGCAAAAAGCTAAATGTTCAGTGAATAAAATGCATCAGTATTAATAATCACAATAAACAATTCCATAAAATAAGCTAGTAAAACAAGGATTAGTTTGAATTCAGAATGGAAGAATCTGTGTTATTTTCGTATTTTGTATATTGTATTTATTCATATTTTGAATTGGCTTTTATTTTTATATTTTTCTGTTTTCATTTTAAATTTTATTATAAGTTTTAGCCATTTTGTTATGTTTTTTTTTCCTTCATTTTTTTTCATTTAGTTTTAGTAACTAGTACTTTTTAAAACTATTTTAGTTAGTTGTTAAGGAAACATTTCTAATTTTAGTTTTATTTCAATTAACAAAAATGGTTTATAACAGTTTTAGTTTTAGGTTACAATAACACTGGGAAGAATAATATCTGACCCTCATTTTTATCTGACATTTTGTTAATTTACATTTTTTGTTGTTTATGTTCATTGTCATAGAGTAGAAACAAAAATTACAATCGTTATCGTCTTTCTCACTATTTTAAGTAAATTTGCCAACCTGATCTCACGACAAAAACTTACCTGTGGGAACGAAATACGTACCGGCATGGACTTTTTGTGACATATTCGATGTGAAATATCCACTGGGTGGCCCTAAAAGAGTGTTCGTTTTTTTCCTCGGAACAGATGAACGTAAATATGGTACATTTTATGTGACGTTGGTTTTGTACGTGTTATCACAGTTCTGACTGTGAACATCACCGTTGAGTGTCGCAATAACTCTAATGCTCCACGACGTTTTAAAATAAGGTACCATCTGCACTACACCTAAACCTACGTACAAAAGTACAAACAAAAGCGAATGTGATGTAAAAACGCAATCGCAAGCATGCCGTTTTAGCTTGTTTTTCGATCTCTCATCTTTTAGTTCTTTCATCGTGAGTCATGTTTACCCAAGGATTCCACATCCTAAGTTCAATTCCATGCCGGGTGTTCCGAAACATTTTCCGAAACACATGAAGCTGTAATCATAACTATGTACGAAAACGATTACAAGTGCTCGCTGTTTTACCACCTTTAGTGTTCATTTCTGTTCGAAACTGCAGTGATATTTACTTATTGGTATGTATTTCGCATCTTGTGAAAAAGTTCCCACAGGTACGATTTTGTCATGAGATTTAGGTAGAAATTTTCATTCCCACAGAGTTATCAGATGTGGATAAAAGGTTATTTTGAGCCATTTATAACTCTGTTTTTGTGTC